>JAKJXP020000101.1:131258-170912 GCA_022225965.2 Diatrype stigma | reverse complement strand
AAAAAAAAAAAAAAAAAAAAAAAAAAAAAACAAAACACGAAAAAAAGAAACCTCGAGAAAAAAGAAACGAAAGAGAAAGGGGGACATTACGTTGAGTTATGATCAACGTGCATAGCTTGGCTCTTGTCGCCTACTCATCAACTGTGCAGGGGTCCTACGAGTCGGAATCTGGCGAGGAAAACTGGCAGTATACATAATACTGATGATGAACCACAATAGCTATAGTGCTTGTAAAGGGGTCATCGTAGATATCATGCAATCGGAATTGATGAAATTAGTGTACATGAACATCGCCTATCGAGTGACCAGGTAGGGCTGAACCAATGGATGACAGGCAGTCCTCGTCACACGTCACAAGGGACATTGATACCCTAACGACACGACATCGTGCTGTCGCCACGGGGAAACAATCAAGGCTCGTTCGGCGCAATAATAATGATAATAGAAGGTAGCTGCTCATAAGTTCTAGGTAGGTACAACGCGATAGCGATTATCATCCGGCCAACATCATCATCGTCATCATCATTACCGCTCGTCTTTGAGTGAGTAAGTAATTAAATGGGTATCTATTTCTAGGTACATACGGACTTATGGAATCTTTTTATCTCCTCCCCCCACCACCACTCCCCGCCGCAGCAGCCATGACGCCCTTCTCGACGAGCCGGACGCCCTCGCGCACGCGGGGGCAGTAGTGGCGGCGGAGCAGCTCGCCCTCCCAGACGGTAGCGGCGAAGGGGTTGCTGGCCTCGACGGTGGCGCCGCCCCTGGCGCCCAGGCCGCTGCCGCCGCCGGTGCCCAGGACGGGGTTGTAGACGCCGTCGCCGCGGCGCTCCTCGGTGTTCCACAGCGCGGCGACCTTGCGGCCGTGCGTGCGCACCACGTCGCCCAGCAGCGCCAGCGCCGCCTGCGCCGACCGCTCCGGCACCTGCAGCGACAGCGTCATCAGCTGCTTGGCGAAGGCCGCCAGCCGCAGCGGCGGCACCGAGCGGATGTTCCAGGGCGGCAGGAGCACGGCCGTGAGCGAGCGGACGAGGAGGACCGTTGTGGTTTGCAGGTTGATCTTGTTCGTTGATGTGGTAGGAGGAGGAGGATGAGGGGTTTTGGAGTTCGGATCGGGAAGGTGCAGCGACTTGGCGCCGAGCTCGAGGTCCGGGTTCAGGGAGAGCGGGAGCAGCGTTTGCCAGAGGTGCGTCGTGAAGAAGGAGAGGTCGAGGTGCAGGTCCGACCGCGCGTTGTGGGCGTCCTGGCCGGCGAGCAGGGCGAAGGCCGTGACGGTGCAGAGGAGGGCTTCGCGGGTGGTGTTGCGGACGGGCATGTCGTCGTCGTCATCGTCCTCTTCAACAACAGCCTCGCCAGCTTCCTCTCCATCTGCCCCCTCGCCGTTCGCGTCCTCGTCGCTGTGGCGGATCAGGTCCTTGAGGGCCTCGAGCAGGTCGCCGAAGAAGTCCTGGTTGATGAGGTGGGCGTAGCGGGCGAGCCCCTCGAGCACGGCGCCCATGAGCGGGGGGTGCCGCAGCTTCAGGATGCGGAAGTACGTGGCGAAGACGAGCTTGAGCGTCTCGGACTGCAGGCGGTCGCGCTCCTCGTGGCCGACGATGGCGTCGGCCTGCGCCAGGTCGCGCTGCAGGGCCTTCTGCTCCTTGGCGCTCTTGCGCTCGCGCTTGTTGCGGAACTCGCGGTGCTTCTTCTTGCGGGCCTCGCGGGCGGCGGCGGCGTCCTCGGCCGACTGCTCGACCGCGTCCGTCGACCCCTTGCCGGAGAACTCGGACAGCAGCCGCAGGTGCAGGAACAGGTTCACGACGCTCTCGTCGATCTGCTGGTACTCGCGCGCGCGCATCATCTTGGCCAGCAGCGACACGGCCTCCATGGCCGGCCGCCCCTCCTCGTCCTCGCGGAACAGCGTCTCGAGCGCGCCCAGGCACTTGCGGAAGTCGTCGTCCACCCGCCGCGTGCTCAGCTTGCCCACCAGGATCTTGATCAGGTCGCTGCGGAAGTTGAAGTGCGGCACCGACGTCAGCAGCGTGCAGGCGCACGTGATGGCGATGCTGGCCACGCTCGGACCTCTGTTGTTGGCGCGGCTGCCTCCTCCATTTGTCTCCTCCGCCTCCCGCTGCTGCTGTTTGCCGCCGCTCTTGGCGTGCCGGGTGAGATCCCGCACGTAGGCCTGGTAGCTGGAGACGAGCGACTGCTCGTACGTCCGCAGTTTCCTGACCTCCTTGGAAAGCTTCTCCGCCGGCCCGTCTTCCGATATAGGCCGTATCCGGTAGCCCGGGATGACGTCCTTGTAGACGGCCAGCTGGGTGGCCAGGGTGAGCTTCTGTATTGCCGGGATCCTCGACTGTCCGATCTTGCCTATGGCTTTGAAGGCGCCGACGTTCTCCTCTGGGTTCTCGTTCAGAGACGAAGCCAGCTTGGCCAGCTCCTCCTTCGCCTCCAGAATCTGTTGGGATTCGGGGATTTCCGGCCTTGGAGGGGCAGCCGCCCTCTCTTGGGTCTGCTCTTCCTCGTCGGGCTCATCTCCGTCGCCCTCTAACCAGTCCTCGTCGCTCTCCAAAGCGTCTACATTAGTCGCGACGGCTGGCACGTGCTGCAAGCGCCCGTCGGGAAGCCTGATGGGAAGACGGTTGCTTGATCTCTCCATCTCCCTCTCCTTTTCTTTCTTGCTGTTCTTCCCCTTCCGCGCTTTCGTCTCATAGTCCTGCTCTAGATCCCAGCCGGCGGCTGACTTGAAGAAGGCCTTCTGGACCTTGACCTCGGACCGCCGAGACGAGTGGTCGTCATCGTCGGACTGTGGCGGAGTGATCCTCCTTTTCTTGGTTGGTCTCATAGCCATGACGGGAGAGATGAGTTCCGCTGAAACTCTTTTATTTCCTTTTCAAATCCAACCTCAGATTGGATATTTCCTCGAGAATTAGACAAGACTGAGGTGATATGTATTGGATGAATATGTATTGGATGAATGTCACGAAGCTACTTTTGCCTGTCAATTGATGCTTGGCCAAGCTCCAAGTACAAACAAAATTTATATGGGACCCCTGCAATCGATAACGATAGAAGCACCCCGCTTGTCCACTTACGGCAAGCTGCAGGGTCCTCTCCACTTTATTTTTCATCCCGCAGCTCGAGATTCAACCTTGACTGGAACTTCGACAAGCCGGCGCATTTCATACCCATTTCAGTGTCTTGCTGCGTAGAATCAACACCATTGGTAATTGATAATTGAATAATCAAGACAGCCAAGGAGGACGAAGCAGGGACAGACTCATAGCCTCTTCTATATCCCTCCGACTTATCGAGTTAAAGATATCCGAATTCTCACCCGTCTCCCCTCTGTCCCCCTCGAAATCCCCCAATACACCAAAAAATGCGGCCGTTAACCGAGACCGAGACGAAGACGCTCTTCGACAAGCTGGCCAACTACACGGGGTCGAGCCTGAAGAACCTGATCGCGCCGCTGGACGACTCCCCGGACGCGGACCGGTACGTGTTCCGGCTGCACAAGGACCGGGTGTACTACGTGCTGCTGTCGATCGCGAACCTGGCGACGTCGATCGCGCGCGACAGCCTGGGCTCGCTGGGCGTCTGCCTCGGCAAGTTCACACACTCGGGCAAGTTCCGCCTGCACGTCACCGCCCTGCCCATCCTGGCCGAGCACGCCCGCTACAAGATCTGGATCCGCGCCAACGGCGAGATGCCCCTCCTGTACGGCGGCAACGTCGTCAAGGCCCACGTCGGCCGCTTCACCGAGGACACCCCCGAGCACCAGGGCGTCGTCATCCTCAGCATGGACGACAAGCCGCTCGGCTTCGGCGTCACAGCGGTATGCCATTACTCTCCAAGCGCCTCCCCTCCTACCTCCCCTTTTCCTTTCCCGTCTCCTACGTCTTCTGTTCTAGGTGCTAACTTGTGTGTATAGTACGTATCCGTTCAGACCTTGCTTGCCTTTTCATGATCAGTTGTCCATCACCACTTTCAATTCAAGGATGGCAATCTAAAGAGTGACTGGCACTGTTGCGGATCGGAATGAAAATACTGACGTGTACCAGGCGGAGTACGGCCGAGGCGCGGAGACTAGATCCTACGGGTATCGTCTGTTTCCGGCAATCGGATTGCGGTAAGTCATTTTCCGAGATCGCATGCTCTATTCACATAGAGAGTCCCTCCTCCACCGTACTTTCCTCGAGGCAATATCCTCGCTATGTATGGTATGCAATGCTGACTCTCAGTTCTTGTTCTCAGGCGAGTATCTCCGAGATGAAGATACCCTCTTTGCGGGCCAGTGAATCTTCGGAGCATGTCTTACTTACTTTACTGGAGTTCGGGCGTTCGTCGAGGGAAGGAAAAACACAAAAAGGGCATCGAATCTACGGGCGAGGAAGGGAGGGCATTTGCGGCGTTTGTGTAGAAGTTCGGTATCTATACCCATTGTAGAAACAACTCTTGGATACTGCTACTACACAGCGCCTCCAAAGCAAAGTACTAGACCGGACCTTCATCCTCTCTTAAGTGACTTCCTTAGTCTGCAGATCTCGTAAACATGGTAGATGCCGAAAGTGCTTGACGTTGACGTGTAGCTACAGTCTATATATGAGCATACACATTATGCGTGAGCCCGAGCTCTATCTAAGAAAACTGTAGATTGTAAACATGCAAACGACAGGATCTCCTTCGTAAGGGACCCCCGTCCACCCCCTATTTTTCTTTTTCGCGCCATTTTCTCTTTTCCTTGCTCATCCCTTACCAACAACGCCTAGCCCCAAGCATAACATCTCTCTAAAGTAAGCCCCGGTCTATTCCGCGCGCCCGTCGTCTAGCGCCACATACCGTCAGTCGAGTCGTCACATCGCACACCCACACACTACTACCCTCTCGACCCAACTTCGTACCCCGCCACGCCACCGCTCTCTACTGCGAGCGACGGCGAGACCGGCCTACTCTCCCTACTGCTACCGTGCCCTCCCGCTCCTCCGCCACCGCCGCGGAACAAGGTAATGTTCTCGCGATCGGCGACGTATTCGGTATCGGCGTAGCCGAGCAGGGCGCCGATCTGGGAGCTGCGCTGGCCCTTGATGCGGGCGATCTCGGGGGCGGCGAAGTTGACTAGGGCGCGACCGACCTCCTGGGGGACGCCCTCCCAGGGGGAACTGTTATCGTCGTCGGGTCCAGCGGCAGAACTGCCCTGCTTCCTCCTCTCTACGACGACGAGCCGCACGGCCTCGTGCTGCGCGAAGTGGCCCTCGACGTCGAGTACGCCCACGGCCAGCAGGCCCGCCTTCTCCGCCAGCGCCGCGTGCGCCCCCTGGTCGATGTACAGCGTGCCCCGCGGCGCGAGGCCGTGCAGCAGCCAGAAGTACCGGTCCCGGATGGGCTGTTCCTGCGGCAGGAACCGCGTGTGCAACGGCGGCTGCGGCAGAGGGTGCTTCGCCGGAGGAGCGGCGGCGGCGGCGGTGGCGGTAGCGAGATCGCCATCTTCATTGAGAACTAGCGAAGCTGTCGAGCGGGACAGCGAGTGGTGGGGGTCTTCGGCTGCTCCGTCTGTTCCCCCACCCCCTGGGAGGGAAGGCGGTGTTTCCAGGGCGGCAGAGGTGGCTGTGGGCGTGGGAATTGCCGCTGTCGAGACGGCTTTCTTCGCCTGCAGGTACCGCACGATCTTCAGGACGTTGCCGGGGTTGGATGACCGTGTGATGACGGTCGTTACGCCCGCGGCGGTCGCCAGCTGGGCGGCAACGATCTTCGTGCTCATACCCCCCGTCCCCAAAGAAGACCCGGCACTAGAGACTAGGTAAAATCAGCTTTATGGGGGAAGGACATCTGGATATGGAAGGGAGTCTACCGTCTGCTTGGAGTGCGCCGATATCTTCGACCACTTCGATGGGTTGAGCATCGGGATTTGTCCTGGGGTTCTTGTCGTACAGGCAGTCAACATCGGTCATGAGGAACAGGAAGTCCGCATGAACCATAGCGGCCGTGATGGCCGAAAGTGTGTCGTTGTCGCCAAACTTTATTTCGGCGACAGCTAAGGTGTCATTTTCATTGACGATGGGAATGACGCCCATCTCTAGAAGCTCCGCTAGGGTGTTCCGGGCGTTGATGTATCTCGAACGCTATATAGCAGGTCAGGTATCTCTGGGACGGCCATGGAGTCTTTTCTACTCCGCACTAAGTGAACTTACATCCGCGATGTCATTCCGCGTCAGAAGAATCTGAGCGATAGGTTGACGAAGATGGGCGAATAAGCTATCCCATAGGCTGACAAGCCGGCACTGGCCTATAGCCGCGAGGGCTTGCAGCTTAGAGAGGTGCTTTGGCCTCTTCTCAACATCCATACGGCGAAGGCCCACGCCGATGGCGCCGGAGGACACGATGATGACCTTGTGTCCATCTTTCCGTAGCTTCACCGCCGTCTCGACGATGAGAGTAAGGTTGGACAACACGGGCTCATGAGTCTTCTCATCGACGATAGAGCTCGTTCCTGCAAATACCGTATATACGTTAGATGCACAACGCTACACTCGTGATCATCACACCTTGAGGCGGAGAGGGAGAGCGAAGGGCAGATGGACGGACGGACCTAGTTTGATAACGACAATCAAGGGCTTTGGGCCTTTCATGTCTGCGGATCGAGGAGCAACATTAGCTACCATGTGACTCGACTACTGCTTAACTTGGTATAATCCGACGCTCGTCGAATAAGTCATGAACCACGTCCCGCAGCGAGTGAACTGTGAGACTTAATAGTGAGACTAAGGGAAAGTAAAAGCAACAGAGCAAATCAGCGAACAAGTAAATACGTAAAAGCAGACGGGCATGCTTACAATGCGATGCGTCACCCGCAGTTTCCACCGAACTTGTCATCGTCAGGGCACGTTCTTTGCTTTTGTCGAATCGCCTTGTTCTCCACTGAACATTCCACTGAGCATGAAGGGATGCGATGGAGCGGGAGGCGGCAGCGGCAGCATTTCCAATTGGACGCGAACCGGCTTCGGAGTCCAGGGGGTCTGGGGGTCTGGGGGTCCAAATACTTCGTACGGGATCCACCTTTTTATCTTCCGCCGTCCGCTCCTTACCCAAACGATTTGAGCATTGACCACGTTCGTCACTGAGTCTTCTATCAGCATCTCCATCAGCATCTCCATCAGCATCTCCATCTTCAGATATCAGCCGCCAGTCTTTATCTTTAAACAATTCGGATTGTTGGATCAGTATTCCTTCCTGCGAAGCAGTCAAGACGGTAGCGGTTATACTGAAGAACACGGACACGGACACGGACACGACATCATAACCACCTCGGGATACCTCGCCCAGCACCCAACCACAAGATGGCCGACTCCTCCGCCACGGCAACGACGGCCCCCGCGGCAAGCGCACCATCTACATCCACATCCACATCCGCACCCACGCCCACGCCCACGTCCACCGAGACCGCCGCACCCCCATCGTCAACATCACCCGCTCCCGTGCGCCTTCCCTCGATCGTGCGCAACGACCCGGCGCGCACGGGCTTCAACCCGGAGGCGGCGTGGTGGGTGAACTACTTCAAGATCATCACGGGGCAGATCACGGACGAGGGGACGTTCCACTACCGGGAGCAGCGGTACCGGGTGCACGAGGTGCGGGACCGGGAGCGGTGCGAGGCGTGGCGGGACTGGCTGTTCCGGCACTCGCCGACCGTCGTGTTCATGCGCCAGAAGATCCGCGACCTGGGCGGCGAGCTCGACGCCGACAACGTCGTCTGCCGCCGCTGCCCCGCCCGCCTGACCGAGGACGGCGCCGTCCACCGCCAGAGCGGCGGCTTCTCCCCCGCCCACGGCATCCTCATCTGCTCCAACGAGATCCGCGACCGCAGCCACCTCGAGGACACCCTCTCCCACGAGATGATCCACGCCTGGGACGCCCTGCGGTGGAAGGTCGACTGGGTCGGCGATAGGGACCTGAAGCACGCCGCGTGCACGGAGGTGAGTTTTATTTTGTCTTATTTTTGGTTTTTCCTTTCTTTCTCCCCTTTTCCAGGCCATGGAGGAAGGGTGGGATAGATGGAAAAGTGAAATAATAGTCGGTTGGGCTTGGGCTGACACAATATGCGCCGGGAACCACAGATCAGGGCCTCGATGCTGAGTGGCGAGTGCCGGTGGACGCGGGAGTTCGCGCGCGGCAACTGGAAGCTGGCGCAGCAGTTCCAGGAGTGCGTGCGCCAGCGGGCCGTCGAGTCCGTCATGGCGCGGCCGCGGTGCAAGGACGACGTGCAGGCCGTCAAGGTCGTCAACCAGGTGTGGGACTCCTGCTTTTCCGATACGCGGCCGTTCGACGACATCTACAGATGACGGGCGGAAGAATTTGAGGGAGGGAGAGAAGCGCCTTCGAGAGGGAAGGAGGGGAGGATGAAATATCTAAATGATGAGATAACACGACGATCAAAAACAACCCAAGCAGGGTAACCAATGTACTACTACTAATCTCTCCAAGGGCATGAGAGCAAAGCGGCGGGTGGGGTGGATGGATGGATGGAGTTAGGAGTCATTAAACAGCCATTGCAACTCGAATTCCATGTTCCAAGTTGCACGCTTTCTTGTCCCTGAAAGAATAACACTTGGTTGTATTGATGCTCGCTATGGAAGGACCGGCTCTCTTGTATGCCCTTAACTATGCATTAACCAAAAAACTCCATGACTCGAATAAACCCCATGCCGTCCGAAACCATCAAAAAACGCCTGCCCATAAACCCCACAACGAATGAAAGCACAATTTCCATGTAGCTCGTCACAAAATACAGGCCGAACCAATCGTACATTACTTCGACTTCTCCCGGTTGGCCGCCCGCTCCCCCTTGACGCAGTGCTTGAGGATCCAGGGATGCGTCTGGACTTGTTCCAGGGGTATCCGCTTCTCGGGGTCCAGGACGAGGAGCTATTGATCAGATACTGTCAGCATTTCTAGTCTTCAAAGGCCACAACAATGCAGCGTCGATGGGCAGGTAGGGAGATGGGAATCGAACAGAAGAGAAAGGGCAGAACTCACTCTCTTGATCAGGTCGCGCGCCTCGGGGCTGACGAACGAGGGGATGGTCATGTCGGCCCTGGCAATGCGGCGGTGCGTCATGACGGGGGTGTCCTCGAAGGGGGCCTCGCCGACGAGGAACTCGTACGTCAGCACGCCGAGACTCCAGAGGTCGACCTTCTCGTTGTAGGTGTTATCGGCGGAGCCGGGCTTGATCATCTCGGGCGGCAGGTAGTCGAGGGTGCCGCACATGGTCTGGCGGCGGCTGTTGGGGGCGTGGACGCTCCAGCCGAAGTCGGACAGCTTGATCTCGCCGTGGATGCCGACGAGTATGTTCTCGGGCTTGATGTCGCGGTGGATGACGTGCTTGCGGTGCAGGTACCGCAGCGCGCTGGCCATCTGCGCGATGTACTGCGACGCCTTCCACTCGGGGAACCGGTTCTCCCGCCGCAGGTGCTTGTACAGCTCGCCCTTGCCGGCGAACTCGATGATGAGGAAGACCCGCTTGCTGTCGTGGAAGTGCCCGTACAGCTGCAGGATGTTCGGGTGCCGCAGGTTGCTCTGGATCTCAATCTCCCGCCGCACCTGCCGCTCCACCCGCCCCTGCTGCAGCTCGTTCTTGTGCAGCACCTTGAGCGCGCAGATGAACCCGTTCGTCCGCTCCCGCGCCAGGTACACCCGCCCGAACTTGCCCTTGCCCAGCGGCCGCCCGATCTCGAACATGCCCAGGTGGAACTGCTTCGGCAGCGAGGGCTGCTCGATCAGCGTCGCCGACTTCCGCTCCACGTGGACCACCTCGTCGGATGCCCTCGATGCTGTTGCTGATGATGATGCCGCCGCCGCTGCCGCCGCCGCGGTTGGGAGTGGTTTCCGGGTTGGTGATGAGGGTTGTGATCCTTTCCGCTGTGCTGCTTGCGATGGGAGTGTAACTGCTGCTGTGACGGTGTTTGTGCTCTGTGCTTGCAGAGCAACCTTGTAGAGATTAGGGCGACTGGAGCCGGCTCCTAGTTGTGATGATGTTGTGGCGGCGACCTGAACATGGAGTAAGCATATGTCGTCAAGGAAGAAGTGAAGAGCTAGCTGCGGTGTCCTTGTCGGATGGAGATCGGATCTGTGTATACCTTCGATTTCTGGTAGTGCTTGGTGCCATCGCCAGGATCGTTCTCATCATTAACGGACATACGCTCGAAACGAGCCTCCAATGTGCGTGCAGCCATCGTGATAATGAAGAATCCTTGAAACTGAAAACAACTCAACGCCCCTCGTTAGATGCTCTCTCTGATGTTTTGCTAAGTAAAAGTTTACTACCGATTGGAGGCACTGGACAGAAATAGGCTGTGTCGGTGGGAGTAGAAATACCAACTCACTTTGCAGGTAGCTGGGGCAGTTGAGGGTTGTTTCCACTAGTGACAACGCTTGTTGCGCAGGGCAACCAGTGGCAACTAACCACACCTAGATAGGCTAGTACCTAATACGGTAATACCTAACTAGACTACATACAACCCCTACCCAGCGGTCGGTAGAGCAAGTCCCAATGTCCGTGATTAGCGTCATCAGCCACAGCTCTTATCCGGCACATGTGGGGTAGCTAGGAACGATAACGAATCCCTGCTTTTCAGGCAAATAGCTTTGGCTTTGGCTTGCTTGCAGCTTGACATACGCACTATGGATAAATGACGAAGGCTTCAAGTTTTATAGTTCGACGTCTCAGTTTGAATCACAAAAATATTCATTGAAATATCAACGTCACATTCGTTTTACCTACGAATCCCTACCTTCTTGTCGCTTACTTCTCCCCCAGTAACTTCCACACATAAAGGCACAACCGCGAACATGGACTCCGAATCCGTCAAGAGCGAGGTGATGAAGCAAGTTCAGACGCAATATGCAATGAACAATGCGCGGCAGTTAATTGAGGTAGGATATCCTTCCCCTTGGGCGATCTTTCTCTGCCCCGTAGCGGCAGCCTTCGATTTCCTTAGCATATGACCATCGGAATATCGTGGCGCAAATACAGAGCCGAGCTGACCGGGGCTTGCGGAATCGCACAATAGAAAATCAACGAGCATTGCTTCCAAAAATGCGTCCCCAAGCCGAACGCATCCCTGTCGAGCGGCGAGCAGACCTGCTTCTCGCAGTGCATGGAGAAGTACATGGCGGCATGGAACCAGGTCAGCACAACCTACATCAGCCGGTTACAGCGGGAACAATAAGATTCCTTCGCATCCTGAACGAGGCAGTCGGTCAGGCTGAAGCGCCAAAGGAGGGAATATCTGCCCGCATATGGATAGATATACCTACCTATATAGGTGGGAGTATTCTCATTGTATAACACAATTCGGGAATGGGGACACACAAGTAGGATAGCAGTACGCGACGACGGTCTACACATACATAGACCTACACGAACGAGTCAAAGAGGGGACGGGGACATGGAAACGGAACGGCATAAGGATGGAGTGTACGTACAACTTGTATATATATTTATTTGAGCAGCCTCTACCGGAGGTCGCATTCAACGAAAGCAGCAATGGGTATCTATTTCTACTCACGAGCACGTCGCAAGTCCCCTTTCTTTCTCTCTGCTTTCTTCCCCGTTCTATTTCTTGTTGTTCTTCTCCTTCTCCTCCTCGGCCGCCCGCTTCCGCGCCAGGTAACGCTCTTTGGCGCTCGAGATGTCCGCGCCGGTCTTCCGGCTCTTGGCGGCGTGCTCGACTTTGGCCTGCTCCTCGGCCTCCTGCTCCAGCGTCCGCTTGAGCGCCTGCTGCAGCTGCGCCTCCATCATGCGCGACTGCCGCTCGCGCATGGCCTGCTTGCCGCCGCCCGCGCCGACGAGCCCGCGCCCGGACCGGGCTTCGCTGTCTCGCCGCTCCGCCGCCGCCTCTCTCCTGCGCTCGTCCTCCCGAGGGTCCGCCTTCTTCTTGGCGGCCACGTTGAGCCCGCCCTTCAGCAGCTCGCGCTTGTCGACGACCTCGCCGTCCTCGTTGATGGCGATATGGCCGCCCTTGGCATTGATCTCCCTCGCCTTGTCCGTCGCTGTCTTGGCCTTGTTCTCTTCCTGCTGCGCCTGTTCCTCTTCCTCCTGTTTTTGCCTTTGTTCCGGGCCGAGCTTCGAGCGCTCCTCGGCCGCCTTGAGGACCTCGGCGTGCCGCTGGTCGCCGCGCTCCAGGAGGTCCTTGTAGAAGGCCGTCATGCCGCCGCCCTTGTTCTTGGCGGCCTCTTGCTCCTCGCGCCGGCGCTCCTCCTCCTCGATACGCCGGTTCTCCTCCTGCTGCTTCTTATACGCCTCAGTAACGAACTTCTCCTTATCGGCGTACTCGTCGCCCTCC
Source organism: Diatrype stigma (assembly GCA_022225965.2). Lineage (NCBI taxonomy): Eukaryota > Fungi > Ascomycota > Sordariomycetes > Xylariales > Diatrypaceae > Diatrype > Diatrype stigma. The sequence goes on along the minus strand of JAKJXP020000101.1, from coordinate 158,589 downwards.
TCGGCGCGCTCGCGCGCGATCTTCTTCTCCTCGGCGATCAGCGCGTCGCGCCGCCGCACCGCCGCCGATTCCATCAGGCTCTTCATGTACTTGGGTCGCCGTTCCGCGTCCGCCGCCGCCGCTGCCTTGTCTTTCTCCTGCTCCTGCGGCTTCAGCGAGTCGTACACCGCGTCGTAGTCGTAAATCGACGGGTCCAGCTCCTCCGCCGCCTGCCGGTGCCGCTTGGACTCGAGCGCGCTCGATAGGTCTCCGTACACGCTGATGGGCTGCTGCTGGGCCTTCTTGGACTTGCTCGGCGGCTGTGAGGGCGGGCCGTTCTTGGATGTTTTGGGTGCTGGCTTTTTGCGCCCGGAATCGCTCGACTGTGTGGGGAAGTCGTCTAGTTCTGAAATTTCCTGCGCGCCATTGGTGTCCTCCCCCTTCGTATCGTCGTCTGAACCGTCATCATCCTGCCCAAACATTGGTTTTCGTTTTGGCGGTGCAGACCCCTTAGAAGCTCCAGGCTTCTTGGTCAAGTTGAGACCAAACGACAGCCCTGGTTTGCTCATTGCGATGCAGTAAAATTATGAGGGAGGGTGTATTAACAGAATAGATTGATAAAGTATTGCTAACAGATCATCGCGCCATCCAAAATCTCCGCGAGGTTGAAACCTTCAGCTGCTTCTTATTGACGTATCAAGGCGATGATTATGTTCAATGGTTAGGTAAGTATCGGAAAGTGGCGTTTGCTTCGACGTCCCAGGAAGGTAGGTAACTGCCGACATATATGTATGTATGTATGTATATTCCGGAAGCACCAGCCACCACTACCTAGCTACGTGTGTCCACTATGTATATGTATGTATGTAGCCTAGGTCTTCCATCATATGCCAATCTTTAGGCTACCTAGTAGCCTAGGACTTTTTTTAGGTACCCAGTGCCGGTCACTTCGAAGTTCGACTCACGTCATTACGTATCTCCATTTACGGCTACCGATGAAGCAACACCAGACGAGGCACTCAGGGAAAACAACCCTACGATACACACATACAACAGAATAATGCGACGATGACAACGGCACCGCCGTCGCCAAAGCGGCGACATATCCTCTCCTCGATAAACCCAGAGCGACCGCCCATCACTGAGGAAAGATCTGAAACCCTTGAACCGACAGCTCCTCCACGAGAGCCGTCGCTCCATTACGATGCAGATCGAAATGGGGTTATGGAGCGCCCACCCGAGCAGCAGCCGCAACCGAGGAAGACCTCGAAGTTCCGTTTTAAATCCAAAAACTCCAGCTCACACCGTTCATCCCGCCACCGCAATAAGGACCGCGACCGGAACGAGGGTCGGGATCCTAACCTAGCAGATGATGGCGGCGATGGTAATCAGGAACACGACTCTTCGTCCACCCAGCGCCGGCATCGCAGACATCGTAGACATCACGACGACCATGGATATGATGACCAACAAGCCCGCCCTGCCGACGATAAAGACGACAGTTCTCGTCACCACCACCACCACCGACACAAGCGGCGCCGCCACCACCGGCACCGCACGCCCACGCGCTCCCCGACCCCGCCAAACCCGTACGACCCAGCGCCCCTATCGCCAGACGCCGCGTTCCGCGCGTCGCTATTCGACGCGATGGCGGACGACGAGGGCGCGGCGTACTGGGAGGGGGTGTACGGGCAGCCGATGCACGTGTACTCGCGCGGCAGCGGCGGTAGCGGCGAAGCCCCGGCGGGAGAACTCGAGCAGATGGACGAGGAGGAGTACGCGGCGTACGTGCGGCAGCGGATGTGGGAGAAGACGCACGAGGGCCTGCTGGAGGAGCGGGCGCGGCGCGAGGCGCGGAAGCAGCAGCGCGCGGCGCGGGAGACCGAGGCCCGCCGGCTCACGCGCGAGATGGAGGAGAGCCTGCGCCGCGGCGAGGAGAGGCGCCGCCGGAAGGGGTGGCGCGAGAGGTGGGAGGCCTATGTGGCGGCGTGGGCTGCGTGGGAGAATAACAGCAACAATAACGACAAGACCAACACCAACGATGATAATGACGATTACGACAACGGCCGCCACCCGCTCGAGAACGACACGGACATGGCGTGGCCGGTGGAGAGCGGGCGCCGCGCTGACGTGCGCGACGGCGAGGATGGCAACAAGACGGACGCGGTGCGGGAGTTCTTCGTGCGCGGGCTGGTCGAAGCCCAAGAAGATGCCGCCGGGGAAACTGATAACTCGGTGACGACGGCGGTGGCACGGCTCAAGGACGAGCGCGTCCGGTGGCATCCCGATAAGGTCCAGCAACGGCTCGGGGGCCGAGTGGACGACGGCCTCCTGCGGGACGTCACGGCTGTCTTCCAGGCCGTCGATAAGCTGTGGTCAGACATGCGGGCTAAGAAAGAGGCGTGAGGGAAGTTCAAGGGGAATGGGGGTGGGATGGGGTAGAGAGGGCGATGCTGGCTATAATGGCCAGGTCGGTTATGGCTTCAAGTCGTATCTTGTTCCGTCATCCCCTGTTGTGTATAAATATAGAACGTAGGTGGTGGTTATGTCGTGGATCATAAATCTCGGCAGGACGCAGCATGGTTGGCGGTCTTTCTTACGAAATGATAGATACCCCTTTTGACGACATGTCCATACTATGCTCAATGAATCAAAAAGCATTACAATTCGATAACTTATCCCAGTACCACTGTGAATTCTACCCAGCGTTCTTTCATATACAGGTTTCGGATCTATAGCTGATGCGAGTTTCCTTAAGAGCTCGCAAATTGACGTTCAAGCTTTCCAAGAACCAGCCAGGTATCTCAGTGATCTCTTCATACTCTCCCTTCCCCTCCCCCTTTTGTTCACCTTTACCAGCGCCAGCCCATCGCCTTGCTTTTATGTTTAATGGGACAGGCTTCTCTGCCCGCGAAACAGCAAGACAGGTCTCGATAAGAAACAACTTTTGAATAAGGAGTTAAACAAACCCGAATGTTTGTTTACTTACGGCTTAAGGAACGCCCCGTATAATGAGGGCAAAATATAGGCACGAAATAACCATAAGATTAACACAGCTCAGAAAGAACCAGGTGATTGGGAACTTCAGATGAAAAGACAGGGCACGATCTTTGATTGATTCTGTTTCAAGAGAAAAGGCTATACTAGTATGAGATATCAGATGGGGAAACATCAGCTACCTGTGGCATTGCATACGTACTCTTTCACGGGTGAGATCGTTTCCGGGCGGGCGTAGTCACCGTAAGCGTACTAATTTGTTACGATAACTCTCCTTGTATGGGTCCAGAGCGACAGATAATTAGAGCAGAGCGACGGCCAGGTTCAGCTACTACGTAGCACTAACTTCAAGAAGGCATATATTCCTCAGGCATAAGCTTTGACTAGTAACTGGAGCGATCGTAGAGAATTTCCAGGGGTTACTACGAGCTAGGACGAATTGCAATAGCCTCTATCTCTATGAAGGTAGTGGCCAATACCCTAACTAGACAGCTCCTCATACAGCGAGGATTTGGTCCAGATGAAATTACCCGTGGGCCTAGAGGGGAAAGAAGCTTTTCTCTGCCGGCAACCCAGGATGGAGAAGGTGGCATTAGCGTTTAGAAGAGCCTACGTGCGTACGAGTCTTAAATCCCCGAAGAAGCAAGTTGAGATCAATAAAATACAAGATGTAGCCCCGTGAATGAAACCGAGCCGGAGATATACTCAAGATACCCATGGATTGCAGGCGCGAGGAAGAGGGGAGGGGAGGGGAGGGAAACGGGGAAGATAAACAGACAGACAGAGCGTTCATAACGAGGATTCTCGAATGCATCGATTCGAAATCTAAGAAATCTCGATATGGTCAAGCGCGGCTCCCTCGCGAGTGGAGACGGTGATGATGTACGGGGATCGCCATAGTTAGGGATCGCTGCACGTCTTTTGACACATCAATAGTTTGTTTTCGAAGGAGCCCCTGTCTGGGGGTGGCCTAACTACGTGCCCACCTACATACCTACATAACTTTATAATAGTAAATGCCGGAGGCGGAGGGGGCTTGGTCTAGGTAGTCTATGTACCGATGTAGGTGTTCTGTCTGCGGGCGAAGAACATGTCGTGATGGTTTCACTCCCTGCTGCACCACTGCGCGCGCCAGCTAGGTATTCCCCATAAACCTCGTAAGCAGCTTTCGTGAGGAATCGTGCTACTCCCGTGCGTTTCAACGCCCACTGCGCCCACAGTGGCAACCCCTGAACACCCCCCGACCCCGACCCCCGACGAGCGCGCCGTTTCAAGGAGGCGGCCCCACCCTGCGCAGACAAGAGTCCAGACAGTTGGGCAGACAGAGAAGGGAGAGAAAGCGTGCCAAGGAGAGCCAAGAGAGCCCACTCACACGCAACGCAGCCTCAATTCAGCGGCAAGTGGAACGATTGCCTATCGGAGATTGGCTGCGAGCTCGTTCGTGATGGATGGGGGTGGTGGATTCTCCTCTGAGAGCCGCCTGCAACTAGACTACCAGGTCTGAGGTGCCTGCATGTAAAAGTATCACGATATATGGAGGTATATAAGACGGCGGCCTGCGACGAGCTTGGCTTGCCGACTTCGTTCTTGTTCCTCCTTCTTTTCTTTCCCCATGCTAGCTGGTCTGCTTCGTTTCTCGAGAGTATCAATATATGAGTTTACTTTGTAATTATATTATTCATCTTTGATTGTGGATTTCTGTCTATCTCCCTCCTTTCGTCACATCTCTCGTTCCCCTTTTACTTATCGTACCTCTATTATATTCTTCTCTCTTCCCGGTTCGAAGTCATGGTTTCATTTAAGCAAACGGTGATTGCCTCCGCCATATTGGCGCTGGCCCAAGGGCAGGGTGTGCTCCTCAAAGCGCAGGGAAACAGGGGATCGCCGGCAAGTCTGGGTCTGCAAGGTGCGTTCTGGTGATCTGTGATCTGAGGGCGATCCTAAGTCGATCACCCACAAATCTCTGGATGATCAAGAAGATCGATCTATCTCCGAGCTACATAGCTACGAGCTTTCTTCTTCTTTTCTTCCTTTCCCCAACTAAACAAGGAGCCCATTAACTAATGCATCTGTAATTAGTCGACCCCAATGACGACGGCGACGCCAACTTCATCTCCGACACGGAGATCACGAGCAATGTCGTGAACGAATGCGGGCGGACGCTGGCGGGCGGCAACATCGACATCGGCGAGAACACGGAGAACGCGCTGGCGGACAACCAGGTGACGCAGTCTCAGGCCGGTGGCACCGTCAAGGTCATAATGCGCCAGGTCAACGAGACCGGCGCCGGCCCCTACACGTGCGACATGGACCTCGCCGGCAACGTGAACGGCGCCACGGGCCAGACCAAGCTGGACGTTCAGGAGAGCGATCCGGACAACAACGGGAACATCAAGCTCACCGTGGCCATGCCCAAAGACATGGCATGCATTGGAGGTGAGACCATTCCTACTCCGAAGCCTGATCTCATACTGACATGGACCGAAACACAGCCTCGACCGGCGACGTCTGCACCGTGCGGTGCCGCAACGCGCAGTCGTTCGGGGGTTGCTTCGCTGTGCAGCAGACGGATACGACGCCGAGCGACAACACGCCGGCGAACATCGCGACCGCGCAGACGCTGGAGGGCATCCAGGCGCAGGTGCAACAGAACAAGGCGGACCTGCCCGCCGCCGTCGACGGCATCGCCTCCGCCAGCCTCAAGGAGCAGGGCACCTCGGTCGTCGACAGCATCCAGGCGGCCGACGCGTCGACCGACGGGCTTGACGAGGATGCTATCGCGGATGGGACCGGCAATGATAACAACAACGGCAACAACGGCAATAACAACAACAATGGCAACAACAACGGCAACAACGGCAACGGCAACAACAACAACGGCAATAACAATGCCAATACCGGAAACAACAACAACGGTAACGGCAATGGCAACGGCAATGGCAACGGCCGGAACCGAGGTGGGAGAAACAGGGGCAACAACAAGAGGAGCATGCGGAACAGGCGAAGCGCCGGATCGCTTCTACGGGGAGGGAGGTAGATGAATTCCTACCTGTTTAGACAATTCCATCAAAGATGCTAGTTACCTACGTAGGCAGCTACTTACATATAATTGCATTCAGCTCTTAGTGTGCTAGTGGTACAGTGGCTTTCGATGAGTGCATCCGAGTTTATGATAAGGTCGTTTGTTGATCCATCCTGTGAACCTGAATAGGGTGTGGGAGGGAGGCATAGTTATACCTAGGTATTATATGTAGAACCAGCATCTCAGGAAGGCAATTACCTCATCACCGTTTCGGCGATTAAGATAACTACCTAGGTAGCTAATAACTGAGACGAGATTCAAATTTTGGCTGCTCGTTTGATAAATTCCCTTCTGCTGATTCAGGAGTAAGACGATGCATGTTATAGACAGATAGGACAAGTTGATGCTACTGTATCGACCTGAAGCTGTAACTAAAAATGGCAGAGGGGCATCCGTACACAGTATAGCAAAGATGGGCTCGTGTGGCTGTGTGGCTGTGTGGCTAGGTATGCGGCTTTCCAGGCTTGCCTCTAGGTACCTACCTTACCACTAGGAAGTAGCCCCCCGGCCATATTTTGGACAAGGTTTAGTTCGCCTAGTTAGGCAACTTAGGTAAGTTTGCATCCACAAAATTTGAACTCCGAGACGAAATCTCATCCCGCACAAAAATCCGCTCCTCCCAGAGAACCGGGCGAACTTCCACTCTTTCCCTCCTTCAACCTCGACGAACGCAATAATCCTCACCATTAGATTGATTCTATTGGAAGACTGTCAACATGTCGAAAATCACAGTCGGTATGTTGTCAAGCCTACCACCCGCCCAGCTTCCAATTCTCTCGCTTGTGGATCGAAATACTGACCTGTCTACCCCGCCACACAGCCGGAGTGCGTTCCAACGTCACTGAGCTCCTTGAGTACTCTACGGAGACCAAGAAGCGAAACTTCCTCGAGACCGTCGAGCTGTAAGAACGCCCTCGGACTCCTGCCCGGTAGAGCGCAAGCCTTTCTAACTACGATACAGTCAGATCGGCCTCAAGAACTATGATCCCCAGCGTGACAAGCGTTTCTCGGGCACCATCCGTCTGCCTTCGATCCCTCGCCCCAACATGAGCGTCTGCATCCTCGGTGACCAGCACGATATCGATCGTGCCAAGCACGGTGGCGTCGATGCCATGTCCTCCGACGACCTGAAGAAGCTCAACAAGAACAAGAAGCTGATCAAGAAGCTCGCTCGCAAGTACGACGCTTTCGTCGCTTCCGAGACTCTGATCAAGCAGATTCCTCGTCTCTTGGGTCCTGGTCTGTCCAAGGGTAAGACAAGAGCCTCCTCCGGCTGAACCTTCCATGAACTCCCTTTGAAGCAATTTGCTAACTTCTATATCTAGCCGGCAAGTTCCCTACCCCGGTCTCGCACGCTGATGATCTCACTGGCAAGCTCAACGAGGTCAAGTCCACCATCAAGTTCCAGCTGAAGAAGGTGCTCTGCATGGGTGTCGCCGTCGGAAACGTCGGCATGGACGTTGAGGAGCTGATTGGCAACATCATGTTGGCCATCAACTACCTCGTCTCCCTGCTGAAGAAGGGCTGGCAGAACGTCGGAAGCTTGACCATCAAGGCTTCCATGTCTCCCCCCAAGCGCCTGTACTAAGCTGGATATGCGTATGGAAATACGAAATCCCTGGAGGATGTAGTCATATTGGTGCTGGCAATTGGAACGTGAGGAATGTTCCCAGATAACAGATAGCATTCAATGCGAACCTCCAGAAACAGATGAATAATGCTCGATTTTTACATGGTGCCCAGGTGACAATGCCATCAACATTGTAGACGTAAACTCCTCTTGCGTGCGTCCCAAGATCGGATTTTCAGTAGTGCACAATTGGAACAAAAATTTGCAGTAATCTCCGCTTTCTTCCATATCTACTTGGGTGTCCAGCATACCAGCGGGGTGGCATTTGAAACTCGTATTGTCTCAAGATATGCAAACTACCGGCTGTCGCCCTTTACGAAGTCCTAGGTCTACGATTGAGATGGCAGCATGGAATGCATTGTTCTAGCAGAAGCATCCGAAGCTCTCTACCTACTCTCGCCCTCTCTCGAACAAAGACGAGACAGGGCCAATGGCGCGGGCAATGGCGCGCAAGCAAAATCACCCCAAGGGAGTGAAGAAATGTGAGAAACACCCCACAGTCGCGAACCTGGAGAAGCTGGCGTCGGCGGCTGTATTGGGAAGGGTGCACTCAAGTTCGATGAAGGAGGCCGGGAACGGAAGGAAACCCATCGCAAAGAAAATTAGATCTTTCGAATAACCCTCAGCAAGCCGCCGTAGCGGAGCCTCCATTCGTTAGGTATTAAATATAAACATTTGACGATGTAGTATTTAACCCATACTGATGATGAGGAAAAAAAAGAAGAAGAAGAGAAAGCTTCGCAAGAGTCGCCAGAGAAATGCGAAAATTTATGTGATTGACGGGTGGGTGGGGCGGTGGCTAGTGCCGCTGTCCCAGGGTTTTGGTTGGCTGGACCTCGCTGGGCTTGGCTGGCTGGGAGATGGAGCTGCGGCTTGGTATAAGGTGGGGTCAATTGTGTGGCTGTGGCTAGTGCAGCAGCTCTCTATTCTTCACCTAGGAATACTCCGTAATGATGCGAACTTGCACCCCCTTATTTACCTGCCAACTTACCCATGCCATACCTGCGTGTTGGCCCAGCTGTCAGACCACTCCTACCTTATTAGCAGCACTCATATCACCTTTGAGTCAAGCTTGATTTAGGTGTCGCAAGCACGGCCGGTTTCCTAACATCGATTCATCGAATATCAAACAAGGGTATTTTCACGTGGCTGAGCCCATACCTGGTGGGATCAAATCCATGGGAGTACCTACCTAGGTATACTTTAGGCATATGTTCATGTCTTGCGGTTGACATGTTGCTCACGTCTAGATGAAAGTGGATTTCAATATTAGCTAACTCTGCTAATGGTAAAGATACCAGCTAGCTACAAGCCATCGGACGACGAGGACAGACACTATGAGAGCGGCGGTAATGATGCCTATGAGTCCACCCACGCCGATCCCATCCCCCCGTTTCATTAGCAAGGGCTGTCCCGGGTCCGTCATGATCAATGACAATGGTGATTCGTCTCCTCTGTGTGCCTTTGATTGAGCTGTGGTATCCCAAATCTGGGTAGCACTGCATTGCCCGTCCAAACGCTGGATATGGAGAGAACTGTTGGAGAAGAGGTAAGGAAGGCGTTGCTTATAATCTTTATAAAAACACTCATGGTGCCGGCTCTGCAAACATGCCTTTCTGGAATATGACTTGAGTACCACCGTACATGACTGGAAGTCTGTATGACCCAACGAGCACTGCAGCCCTCGGAGGGGAGTTCAGCTGCACCATTCACCAAATATGGTCTTGAAGAGTCACCGGACTTTCGTGACTGGCCAAATTATGGATCGAATAACCGATGATTAAACTTGTCAATTTTCAGATCTGCTCTAGTACATTCAACACAACTAGACTCAAATGTACTCCCACCGCTTTCGTTTGGGGAAAACAAGCTGTACTTGTTGCAGACATGGCTGTGGTTTGCTTGTTGTCAGGTGCGTGCCCGTTGAAGCTGATGACCAAGGTAGACAGACAAGTTACAAATTGACAGCATTTCTCACATCCACGGTACTAGCCAGCCAACCCCTAGGGACTCACCTGACTACTTCACTTGACTGATGTACTTCTAGTTTTTATACTTGCATGTGCCCCAATAGTAAATACGTCTATTCAATTCATGCCACCAAGACACATATGCTCTCTAGTCATTGAACACCACCCGATGCAACGCACCCTCCCTCCAAAGCCATCAATGCCAGCGCCCGCCCTAGCCACACTGAAACGGTTTATATCTTCGGCACGGCGGACAGATACCCGCTACAGACAGCATCGATCAGGCGGTTAGCGATGGCCGTCTGCGGAGGCAGCCGCAGGCCGCCCTCCTTGTAGCCGGCAGGGGCGGGCTCGCCGAGCCCGCTCACGCCGGTGAGCAGGGCTTCGCGGACCTCGTCGAGGGGGAACCAGCGGGCGGCCTCGAGCTCCTGGTCGTGGCCGAGGTCGATGGTCTCGCCGCCCGGCAGGGCCTGCCCCACGGCGCCGATCATCAGGTTGGCCGGGTACGGCCAGGGCTGGGAGCTGTGCAGGACGACGCGGCCGACGGCCACGCCGCTCTCCTCCCAGGTCTCGCGCCGCACCGCCTCCTCGATCGACTCGCCGGGCTCCAGGAACCCCGCCAGCGTCGAGTACCAGCCGGGCGGGAACCGCCGCTGCCGCCCCAGCAGCAGCCGCGCCCCGTCCGCCGACACGATCGCCATGATCACCGTCGGGTCCGTCCGCGGGAAGCTCAGGTTCGACACCCCGTGCCGCGTCGGGCAGTCCGGCCGCGCCCGGGGCTCGGCCTTCGGCTCGCTGCTCCCGTCCCCGACCACTGTGACGCCCGCCCAGTCCGTCGGCGGGCACACCCGCTTCGTCCCCGCGTTCACCGACATCGTCGCGTGGCTGCAGGCCCCGCAGTAGGGGTTGCGCGCGTTCCAGTCGAGTAGCGCGCGGGCTTGCGCGTAGATGGCCGCTATATATTTGTTTCCCATCGTGTACCACGGTGAGTGATGATACCATTTATATCGACAAGAGGGTTACAGCAAAAGAAAAAAGTTGATAAAGAAGAAGGGGCGGGGAGAGGGAAGGGGATGCGAGAAGGCTTGTTGCAGGTTGTATCATATCATACCTTCAGGCGCATTGAGATTCACGTGGCGAGCGCCCGGCAGGAAGGTGAAGCCCTTGGCCTTGGCGCGCTCCACCACGGAGTTGGCAGCGTCGGCTAGTGAGCCCTTGGGGGTGACATCGACGGCGAAGAAGGGGCTGCCCTTGTAGCCGCGGTACTCGAAGCCGCCGGCGCCGGTGCCGGTCTTGCTGGTGTCGCCGGTGCCGTCGAGGCCGAGGAAGAGGATCAGCGGGCGGGCGACCTCGGAGTTGTAGGCGGCGACCTGCTCCTTCTCGGAGCGGGCGAAGGGCGCGGGCCCGGTCAGGGGCGCGACGTCGTCGGTGCCGACCCAGGCCAGGTTGGCGGGGTCCCGGGCCAGCGGCGACAGGTTCTGGTCCACCAGCAGGAAGGACGCCGAGGCGTGGGCGAAGGCGCTCGCCAGGAAGCCGTAGTCGGTGCGCAGGAACGACACCCGGTTCAGCGGCGAGCCGCTGAAGTAGTTGGCCACCTCGCGGCCGAACCGCCGCGACAGCATCGAGTCGTCCTCGGCTAGGACCGGCAGGTCCGGGATCGGCGCGCTCATTGCTCGCTCGCTCTCGCTCTCGCCTTCTGTTGCCCCTCTTCGTCTATGGAACTAGACGTTGTTCTGCTGTGCACTTGACTAATAGTTGGCCAGGTACCTAACTGAGGTTGAATAGGAGTATATAGCAGGGGATTTTTTACAGGTCTATAGTAATGACGATGATGATGATGATGATGTCTGATATATAATCGCTGGGTCGCAAGAGAAATGCGAAGTATAAGATACGGGGTCGGTGGGGCTACTTAGCCGACTTGCCTCGGGGATAATGGCGATATTGATTATAAACCAGCGGGGTTGACTGGATGCTTATGCTTATTATCAGCTACACCGATCTCCTTACAAAGGACTACGCATACACATGCATACCTACATATAGGCAAGTAGGTAGGTAGGTAAGTTAGCCTGCTTATATATTACTAAGATGTATTCTGTGTTCGTCGCTCATATAGTTCTTTCGGTTTGCCCGTTCATACCATATGGCAACCAAGTTCTAGGTCCCGGTTATCTCAACCCAGCGTTCCAGCTGTCCCGGACCATTCGGACGGATCTTTGTCAGGATTGCGCACTTGATCAGATCCACTACTGAGATTCGACATTCGACCAGCATGAGTATTATTTATCTGTTCTGCTCGACTTTCTGGTTTGATCGAATTGCCTATTTGCGCTGCAGGCTGTCACAACCATATATCAGACAGACAGCATTGCGCACCCCCTTACGAAACACTCAACACCGCCAAGGGGTAAGTAAGTTACCAAGGGGAGTGATAGAGTGATACAGCGGCCAACTGCCGCTCGGTGCAGGTCGGGGCAGGTCCTTGACAAGAGCCGACCTGCCGACATCGACTTCCCACCTGGGCACTTCCATTCCCACTTCCCCACGGGGGCTTTGCCCATACATGGCTTGGGTAACGTCATAGGTGAAGTTACCCTTAACTGACGGGGAATTTACAAATTTAGCAGCCAATGCGCTAATAATGGCACCCAATATACCTGACGTAGGTAGTACTTCGTACATACATACATACATACCTACATACCTACCACCAACTGGCCTGCCTTGGCAAGCCTGGCTAGAAAATCTTTCCCGACACTGTGACTCAAGTCTCATGATCCGTCGTCTTGGATTGTCCGTAGTGCGGTTTTGGCGAGTATGACTGAGCTTGCCGCAAGTTTTATTCATATGGCAGGGAGTTTCGCTTTGGACGTGACATTTACGGTAATCAATTGCTAGCGAAACACCTGATTCCGAGCATCAATTCCTCTACCTATAGTCCTAGTTGAGGTTTCTTACAATTATCGTCGACCCAGGACCTTCCCTCGCGATGGCGCCTCCCACTGGTCCCCTAAACCTCGATGTCGAAGCCATATCAGGCATTTGCGGGTAAGCGCAGTGGACTTGCGAGCGCGAAGGAACTGCCTTCGTATCGTGGCAATTTTGGGAGAAAAGAAAAACACTAACAGCATCCCGTTCCTCTTTCGCAGTTCCATATCGATCGCCGCCTGGGTCGTAGTCTTCTCCCCCCAGATCATCGAGAACTTCCGCCGCGGTTCCGCCGACGGGCTCTCGCTGCACTTCATCATCATCTGGCTCGCCGGCGACGTCTTCAACATCCTCGGGGCCGTGCTCCAGGATGTCCTGCCCACCATGATCATCCTGGCCGTCTACTACACCATCGCCGACCTCGTCCTGCTGGCGCAGTGCTTCTACTACAAGGGCTTCACGCTGAAGGACGAGCCGACAAAGCAGCAAACGCCGCCGCCGCCCCGCAAGGCGAACCACGCCGACGAGGTCGAGGCGGCGAACGCGAACGAGCGGACCGCCTTGCTGGACCGCCACTTCGAGCAGCGGGAAAGGAGAGGCAGCGACTGGTCCCACCTGAACCCCGCCGCGCCCATGCTGTCCGCGCCGCCCGCGACCCCTCCCCCGCAGCCAACGCGACTGCAGGCCGCCTTCTGGAACTCGGTCGCGGTGCTCATGGTGTGCGCTGCCGGCGTAGTAGGTTGGTACCTCAGCCGGCGGTACGCGGACGGCGGTGACGGCAGCGGCGCGGCGCCCCCGGAGGATGCGGAGGGAGGTCTCCCTGCCTTCAGCCTCTGGGGCCAGATCTTCGGCTGGTTCTGCGCCGTCCTGTACCTCGGGTCGCGGCTGCCCCAGCTGCTGCTGAACTGGCGGCGCAAGTCCACCGACGGCGTCTCGATGCTCTTCTTCCTCTTCGCCTGCCTGGGCAACCTGACCTACGTCCTGTCCATCTTCGCGTACGACCCGCACTGCGGCGCGGGCCCCGGCTCCCGGTGCCAGCCCGGCGAGGCGGGCAGGATATACGGCAGGTACATCCTGGTCAACCTGTCGTGGCTGGCCGGAAGCTTGGGTACCCTGTTTCTCGATCTGGGTATCTTTGCCCAGTTCTTCATCTACAGCCAGAATGAGGCTGCGGAGGAGGAGGACGCGGACGCGGAAAGCGGCGGGGGTAACGATGAACAGGGCAGCATCGACGAGTCCAGGTGGGATCAGCAACCTTTGCTGGAGCGCTCCGACTCCTTCAGGACCTGATTGATATATCGTGATTTACTGTGGTTTATTTCCTTGGATAGTCTTATACGAAAGGCGTTGGGGAACGGAAAACAAAACCGGGGAGAGGCTTGGCTTGGGCTAATCAAAACAGTAAAATTATGGCTTCTCATGGATTCGGGGATTAAAAACGCATTGATCACGCATTCATAAGGCGTTGGTCAAACTTGAAGTAATACTTATTAGATAAAACTGGCAAGAGGGCGTATCCCTAACTCTATATATGAAAAACTACTACGTATAGGCAAACCTACGAAAGAAATGCAGCCAACTGTGGGCTAAGTGATGGTTGACAAACCTCACTACTCAGGTTTACAATATATCCCTGGTTTCAATCGGGCAGCTCACAGTGATTCGATCTCATGGTACGATAGGGGTTGTTTCTTCTTGTCAACCGGTTTACTGTACTCATAGTGGTAGTTTGGTTGTTACGTAAAACTATTAACTATCCTACCGCTGATGATGTCGTACAGGAGAGGAAGTCATGTCTGTCATCGTATGACCAAAGAACCACCCCCGCGTCAACGAATGCATATACAAATCAAGTCACAATTGCATAGGTAGCCCCAATCAACTACGCAGACAGTGTATATAACATCCATCCAAGACGTGGTGAAGCGCGAGCTTTTGACACATCTCATATCCGAGGTCATCATCTTACGTTACACATAGTCCTGACACCAGGGGTATTCAGGACTAACTACTTAACTACTATAGTATCCCGATTGGAAACACCTGCTGCTCCGTAAAAGTCCACGTGAGGAGTCTTAGGACCTGCACCCTGCGGACCGGGGAAATACCATGAGCGCCTGCAGCAAGCATCTACGAATCATAGGGTTCCAAGACCGGGGCTCAGCCTCAAAACGATCTCCCACAGTGTCGTAGCCGGGTAAACGACGGGTATGCAGTGTGCTCTAGTTATACTATAGCTGCATTAGGCAGTGTGTCGTGCTCCAAGACTACGCTGTTTAGGTAGGGAGCTGACATCAACCTCTCGTGCAATGCGGACATGCAGCTGCTGCAGCAGCTATCGTATCTCACTCAGCTCATACAGGCATACTCCCGTCACATAGCTAATACGTAACAACCGGGAGTCCGGGCCGTGTAATCGAGCGGGTATTAGTCAACTTGTCCTGGAGTACAGATCATGGCTTTGTAGACGGTGATATAAAGACTGAAGCTGCTCGTGAAAGAAAGTACTGTCGAACAGAGTAAAAACACGCTGGTTGTAACACTTGAACACAGATAGGAGAGACAACGCAGGAGCCTCGAACGAATAACACTATACCATACCTGTAACCCGCACCCTCCATATCTTCATCTACCGCCATGAGCGGCGCAGACAGCACCCCCTTTACAATCCAGGCACAGCCGGCTACTGATATATGGAAGAAGCCGCCGTCTACCAATATCTTCAATGGTCAGTCAGTCCCCAGGAGCGAACTCTCTGAGCGGACACATCCCCCTTCTCTCTTTGTTCGCTTCGCGTTGATACTTACTTGACCATTCCCTTTCCTTTTTCTACCCCTTTATCCCCCACCACCCACATATTGATCCCGCTCATATCAAGACTCGCCCTCCACCCACCCACCCCCCATCCAAAGCCTAGCTATACTATGGCCAGCTAACGTGAATGGGCAACAAAAAGCGCCCATTCGCCGGACCTCCACCGGACTGCTGTCCAAGTTCCGCTCAGCGCGCGTGACCTTTGTAAGTTCCAAGGTCTCTCTGGGGTTGGTTGGGGTCGACTACGTACTTTAGGTACTTAGTTAGGTAACTTAGCAGGGGAGAGAAACCACATCGCTGACTTCGCGCCGGAACTTACAAGTGGGCCGACTGGCACGAGCGCTACGACCAAGGCGGGCTCCTCCTCGTGCCGCGCCGCCGGTCGTCGTCGGCCCCGCCGCCGTACGACCCGGCCGAGCCCCCGGCGCAGTGGATCAAGACGGGCGTCGAGCTGTACCAGGTGAGTGAGCATACTCTCTCTTCTATATTCCCCCTCATTTCGCGGCCGTACTACAGTCTTCCGATTGAACCATCCCCGGACCGACCGACTGACTCCGGGACGCGGAAACCTTTGAGAAAACAGGGCGCGCCGCAGCTGAGCACGGTATCGACGGACCGGTTCGCCGACTGGAGCGTGTCGCCGCTGGGCGCCGGCGACGGCCCCAGCGATGTCGCGAAGCGCAGCGTCACAATCGAGATCGCGCGCGAGGGGGACGAGAACGGCAAGAGCGTCTGGGTGTACCAGATCGTGCGCGGCGGCAGTGGGGCCGAGACTAGGATCCCGCTTCGGGAGATCTGCTGGATCTTTGCTGACGAGGAGGATGGCGACAACGAGTGGGTCCTCGATGTCAGTCCCCTCGCTGCGCGCCCGGAGAAGAAGGCGACGGCGCCGCTGGAGGTGAGGTTCGAGGAGTTCACGGTTGAGTGGGCGGCTTGAGTGCGGGCGGGGGTTTTCTTGGAAAGGGGGGCGGGGGGGTGCTCGCTTGCTTGAGAATTCTACCTAGCCTATACGGTAGATATATGGTATTATGGTAGGAACGCCCCTATCACAGCGATGCTAAAGACTGCGCCACCCATTATGTAGAGTTGAACATGTTTGAACATGTTGTAGTCAGAACACTCGTTATTTTATCATGCCAGACTCTATGGAAATCTAAGTCCCCAGGATGACTATATGATTATAAGAATATGATGATCTCAGAGTATATACATGAATGAAGCCTGAGGGAGGAAATGCCATATATGAGAGAATGAAAGACTCGGTATTGAGTGTATGCGCCTTTAGCCAAAAAACGCCTACACCAAACCCACCCATGGTTCTACCCAACCACCCATGAGTGAGCATGAAAACACTCTCGATAGCACAACCGCACCAAAACATATCTGGATGCCGATGGTCGTCGTGCGCCAGATGTCATAGTGGTTTCCGGGCATATACGAGACGTGCGGGGATATAGGCGTGGATCACTCGAGACCGTATCTCCTTGCGGATGTTCATGGCGAAGATGCGCATCTCGTCCATTGGCTTCTGCATTACCAGCTCCCACATGAACATAATGGTCCCTAGGAAGACGAACGCAGCAAAGGATTAGCACGGGCGGATAGCTTGTTGGAGGGGGGGGGCGGCGAAGCAGCTGGGTGGGTTCTCCAGGTGTTAATGTCAAGTCAAGCACAGGCTTGCTAGCTATAGGCTGACTAGGGCTATGAGCAAAGCAAAGCAGCTGTAGCCCGTATTAGAACGTACCTTCGAGATCCTGCTCGATGGCGAATTGCGAGTATTGGCCAACCTCGCTGAACTTCGGATCCGCCGGCCAAGGGCCTACCGGGACCTATAGCGGAGTCAATCATCCATCAATACCGGCAAACAAAAGGAAGGGGAAAGGGGGCGAGAATCCGGGTTCACCCGGGAGAGAGAGAGGAGAATCCCCTCTCCCCAAAAAAGGTGCTCACCTTCAGGTTCTTAACGGTGATATCCGTAAACCCTGCCTCCTGCAAACTCTTCACCTGCAGGTCGTCTGACACGACGGTGAAGGGCTTCCCCAACCTCCTGCCACCCTCGTGGTTCATGGTGGTCCACCGCACCAGGTGGCTGTCGTCGGGCACGCTGCCGTCGTCGCTCTTGAAGGCGGCGTCGGGCTCCCAGGTCTCGATCCAGCCGCCGGGCTTGAGGGCGGCGTAGGCCTGGCGGAAGAGGCGGGCCCAGTCGGATATGGCACCGACGAGGTAGCGGGCGTGGACGAAGTCGAAGGTCTCGGCGGGCCAGGTCCAGGTCAGCTCGGCGTCGTCGATCTCGAACTTGCAGTTGGGCGGCACCCAGTAGGGCTGGATGGGCGACAGGTCCGTGCCCAGCACCTGGCAGGCCGGGTACTCGTCGGCGAAGTCGATGGCCCAGATGCCCGTGCCCGTGCCGACGTCCAGCACCTTCTGGATGTCCGGCCGCAGGGGGGCCAGGTGCAGCTTCCCGTCCAGCAGCAGCGTCAGCACGTGGTGGTTGATGTCCATGGCGTCGTTCTGCCGGTCGTCGTTCGGCCCCCAGTACCGCGTCGCGTGCTTCTCGCTGTGGAACGTCCGCCCGTGCACCGTGCGGTAGTCCATGATGCTGGCCGACAGGGAGGCCGTCGTGCTCGCACTGCGTAGGGCGTTAGACGGGGAGGCGAGCTGAGCAGAGACACCCGGGGAGCGAGGATGAAATTGCAGGAATTTGGGGACAGTATGTACGTATCGTGGCCGAGTGCCGAGTCGGCATCATCATTAATATCATCATCATCAATGTCCTCATCATTGTCCTCTTCGTCACTATCCGGTTCCTATTACGGGGAGGCGCAAAAAGATTGAAAATAATAAGTTAGGCTCTTGGTCTAGTAGTCATGTGTATTTTGCAAAGGGGGGGTTGTGTCCTAAGTGATGATCGACAATCAATCGATCGACGGACGAGCGGAAAAGCGACGTGTCTTTCTTTCTTTCTCTCATCTCACCTGAGGATCGCTCGCTGTGAGCACGGCGGCGTTGGCAGGCCATGTCGCAGTCGGGGTGGATTCCTGCTCTGGCGGCGGCGGCGGCGGAGGCTGCTGCTGCTGCTGCTGCTGCTGCTGACCCTGACCCTGACCCTGACCCTGACCTTGATCCGGATGGGATGCGGAGGACCCGGAGGACCCGGAGGATCCGACCATGGCAAACCTGTACCAAGTCTTCTGGTCGTGTACGTAACGTAACGTATGAGCTGCGAACTTGGAAGTCTCCTTATAAGTGATTAAACAAGTACTGTAGTAGTGAAGTAAGAGAAAAGGGATGTTTTACTAATATAAATGACGAGTACTAGGGGCCTTAGCCTCTATCTAAATAACAAGCGCACGCCGCTACACCCCCGGCCGCCCAGATAAAATAAGGTAAGGTAGTTAGACACGGCCCAGTCTTGTGGACGATGTCAAATCATCGCCAGGGCGCCAGGGCGATCCAAAGCTGAGGACAATGAGGGGTGGTGCTCGGGTGGCATGGCTGCATGGGTGCTTGGTCGGTAGCTACCTACTTAATAGTACTGGTGCGCTGATGCGGCAGTGGGACGGCCGGATAAGTGTTCTTGTCATGAAGTTGGGCCGGTTGGTTGGGTGGTTGCTACTATGTAAGTCTAGTTCCATAGTTTCGAGAAGTGTCCCGAGGTTGTGCTTGTCGGCCGAGACGCTACATTGAAGTACTTGGACATGCTATCACCACTACATATCTAGCGAGGTAGTATATAGTACTGTAGTAGTGGCATATAGTCGTGGTAGGGGGCCGCCACAGCCCGACGATGTCACAATGTGTGACCGGTCTGGTGGAAGACTACGAAGTACACAACCAACAACTTACCTACTACATGTAACTCACCATGTATAATACCAGGTAGTGTACCTGTGCTCCAGTAATAACTGAATACAATAACCGAATACCTACATAGGTAGGTAGGCTACCGACCACGACGACTCGTGGGGAGGAATGGACCGGATGGTACTAGGCATGGTTGGTCTCCTGCCTGCCAGGTCTCCA
The DNA here is from genome assembly GCA_022225965.2 of Diatrype stigma. Lineage (NCBI taxonomy): Eukaryota > Fungi > Ascomycota > Sordariomycetes > Xylariales > Diatrypaceae > Diatrype > Diatrype stigma. The sequence continues at coordinate 139,163 of JAKJXP020000101.1, read as the reverse complement.
GAATGCTCCTCTCCCCCATGCAAATTCCCAATGCAGGTTGGCGGAACCCCATCGCCAACACCGTCTGGTTGCTTTGGGTAGTACGTTGTTGTAACACGACAATGCTTCTACATAGTTAGCAGTTCCTGCATATGTAGATGGATTCTTGGCTGATGGATGATGGCTGAAGAATGACGGGTGATGGATGACGGCTTCTTTGGCGCTGGCCCTTGCACTTCACCTGTCAAGTCTGTCTCGGTGGTCGACTTCGCTAGCTCTAGGTAGCCTCTTCCTCCACCATGCCGTTGTTGGTCGCCGGTAGTTGCATGTGGCGCCCTCTGCTCGATCGGATCAGTGGGGATACGGATACGTATTAGTTAATTGTCAATAACAATGCTAGCCATGGTCCCGGCTTCCTGCATGTGTCGATCATGGTTCCGTCTTTCAGACTCCGACTATGCATCGGTAGGTGGATTTCTCATCAACGCGGCTTCATCCAGCTCCGTCTTACACCCAGCCCAGCTGCTTCGTCGACTTGGAGGAGTCTTCGTTCGTGTCACCCACTCACCTACATACATAGTTACCTACTCTGCTACTGTAGGTAGGTCTGCTCCAATGGTCGACCCGTATCTTGATTGGCATTCGATCTCCCACTTCTCCCACTTCTCGTGTCGGAAGGTGGCAGAAGCTGATCTGTGATTCCCAGTGCCGGTTGAAAGGAGTTTAGCTGCACTTTTCTACTACGCAGTCTCGCGTTCTTGAAGAAGGCGTTGCCGTGAATACGTTGTACAAGATATACATATACAATATTACCTAACGTCTCCATACCTGCGATCTGCAAGGAAGCAGCCGGGGGCACAGTCGGGATCCCTGATTAAGTCCCTGAGAGGTCCCTGATCAGGTCCCTGAATCCCTGATAGCTCTCCCCACCAATGAAATTGCGTTAATTAAGGAGTTAGTGTAGGCTGGTTGGGCTTACCACGCTATGCTACCTCACTGATGCTACCTACATACATACATGTAGTACATACGTACAGTACATACATACATACTTACCTAAGTACGTATTCGGGCTGTCGCAACCCAAACTGCAGGTGGCTAGAACAGATGATCAGATGCAGGTGCTGCTAACATTCTCCCCTCATCATCATCATCATTTCAGCCTAATCCAAGAGCAAACGATACAGCAGTAAACACAGCATAATTACCTCATCACACACAGCTCATGGCATTCCAGAACACAGGAACCGTTGAGTAGAACTGGCCCGTACCGAGCTTAGCGCCCAATGCGTCACGGACAACCACCAGATTGGACGTCGTCATCCAGCTAAGACCTTTTTCGAGAACCGAAGATGGCCAACACCCCGGACACCTCGAATCTTACCGACTCGAGCCAGATATTCACCTCCTACACCCTGCCCCAGATCCGAGCCGTGCACAAGTCCCTCCATGTCCAGATCGACGAGAAGTCCGCGCGCCTGCGCACCCAGGTCGGCAACAACTACCGCGACCTGCTCGGCACTGCCGACACCATCGTCCAGATGCGCCGGGATATGCGCGATGCCCAGGACATCCTGGGCGACATGGGGGGCCTGTGCGGGCGGGCAGCCATCGGGTCCAAGGTCGCGGGGCTGGGCGCCTTCCGCCGACGGCGCGCTGTCGACACGGAGGCCGGGCAGGCTGCGAGGCTGCGGCTGCTCGAGGCCTGTAGGCTCGCCGTCGCCAGGCTGCTGAAGGGCGGCGGTCTCGAGGGCAAAGGGGACCGGTTGGTGCTGGCCGCGAAGACCCTCATCCTGAGCCGGCTGCTCGTCTCCAGCTTCGGTTCGGCCAACCCCTGCGTGGACGAAGAGGCCCGAGAGGAAATCGAGACGGCGAAGAAGAGCCTCGGGAGCCTGCGGAGGAGGCTGCTCAGGGCCGTCGAGAAGATTCTAGAAAAGCCCGGAGATTCGGCGAAGCAGACCGATATACTCAAAGTACTGTGCGCTTACAGTCTGGCGTCTAGCTCCGGGGCTAGGGATGTTCTACGCCATTTCCTCAGCGTCAGGAGGGAAGCTGTGCTGCTTGAGTTCGAATCGGAAGAGAACGAGAGGGAGAAGGGCCCGGCCAACGTCCTGCAGGGGCTGCTTCTCTATACAAAGACGCTTCTAGATGTACAGGCGCTCGTACCCCACAAGCTCTCCGAGGCATTGGCATCGTTGAAGAGGGAGCCATTGCTGGCAGATGAATCCCTGAGAGCACTCGAAGGCCTGCGGCTGGACCTGTACGAGAAATGGTGCGGCGAAGAGATCCAGTACTTCACCCCTTTCATACGACACGATGACATAGAGGGTGCCCAGGCGAGGGAGATGCTCACTTCGTGGGCCGAGAACGGCTGCAAGACCTTGCTTTCTGGCCTTGGTAAGACTCTCGAGCATATGTCCGAGTTCAAAGCCATTGTGAACCTTCGGACTAGTGTGCTCGAGTATTGGATAAGGGATGGCGGAAAACCCCGAGGCCTCGACCCATCCACTATGCTTAGCGGGTTGCGCGAAGCGGTTAACAACCGCCTCATAGCCGTCTTGGATACGAAAGTCGCCAAGCTGAGGCTCGTGGGTTCGGAGGTGGCAGCGACCCTTGAATCGTGGCAAGTAGGCCTGACCGAGCGGCATAGCAGTCTTTGGGGCGAAGAGATGCTAGATATGGATGTTTCCAATGGCGCCAACCATGTCGCCCACGAAGTCATATCTCGCCTATACGGTAGGAACGACGCTGTATCTCGGGCCGTCACATGCTATCAGTCGTGGTACCAGTTGATCGATGAGGTCGGTGATCTTGTCGAGCAGCTCAAACGCCAGCGCTGGGACAACGACGTGGAGGAGATCGAAGACGAAGACGTGATCGACACCCGGCAACAGTTGCTGAGCGAGGATGATCCGCAGCTCTTGCACAAACGACTCCATGACGGCTTGAGGAAAGCATTCGGGGACCTGGAGGAGCAGATTGCTACTTTATGGCAAGGACAACAGGACAGCACCAATCGAGGCCACATTGCCATGTATATTTTACGGGTCCTGAGAGACGTTCGCAGCCGCCTGCCTAAGTTAGATGATCTCAAGACCTTCGGCATCGGTGAAGTGGCATCGCTGCAGCAGAGCTTAGCAGACCACGTGTCTGATTCACCCATCGAAGACTATAGTTCGACGGTCCTGGCGAGGAGACGGGTTGTTGGCAGGGGTTTGTGGGAGGGCGAACCAGCTCTGCCTGCGCATCCTTCACCGGGCACGTTTTTGTTACTGCGGAACCTTGTCATGTCTATGGGAGACGCCGGGTTGGATCTTTGGACCCCGGCTGCTGTGGCTATCCTGAAACAAACTTTCAGCAACCGCCTTGTCCTCGCATGGCGCAAGGAATTAGAGTCCGCGTCCGCGTCCAGCGGTGGGGAAGAAAATGCTGGCAACAAGGCCAAATCTCCTGACGATAACGAAGCGTTGGGAGAAGGCGATAAGGATGGCAAGGGAGAAGAAGGCTCTGACGGCAACGGGAACAAGAGCGAGGACGAGGCAGACCCAGATGCAGAACCCCAGCAGAGCAGTCCAGACCTGCTGATTCAGTGGCTTTATGATGCACATCTCCTGCAGCACTGTCTCAGGGCCGATGCGACCTCTGACGATGGCGCCCTCACGAAATTTGCCGAAGATATATTTACTAGGACGGGCTTAGGGGAAGATGCCCGGACGAGGATCACGAAGTCGTCTCAGGAGTACTGGAAGAGGACAAGCTTGCTATTCGGGCTTCTCGCATGATTGACTGGGTACCCAGCCGTAGCTATATACAGTATAAGTAATAATGACAAGATTGGTAATGCCTTGCCCCAAATCAATTCATTCATTCATACATTCGCTTCGGTGTATGTACACATATTTCATCACAACTTATGCCTCTTCTGCCCCGTGGCGATCTTGCGAAACTCCTCCTGCGGCACGCCCGAGAGGAAGCGGTCGAGCCCGGCAAACACCTCGGCGACGTTCTGGCGCTCCAGCACCTCGATCTCGGGCCGGCGCAGCAGCGCCTTGATGCCCGTCAGGCTGTCTCCGATCAGGTGCGGGCCGAGCCGGTCGTCGACCTCGCGGCGAACCAGGTCCAGGAACCGATCGCTAGTCTCCGCCGCGCTCGCGCCCGGCTCCGGTTTGGGGTCGAACACCTTGTTGACGTAGCCGACGCGCACGAGGTCCTCGCAAGGGATGCGGCGGCTCATGAGCAGGGCCTCGTTGGCGAGCGAGACGCCGAGGCGCTGGACGAGGGCGCGCGACGCGCCGCCCTCGGCCACAAGGCCCAGGGACGCGAACGGGAGTAGCAGGAAGGCGCGCGGGGTCGCGTACACGAAGTCGGCGAAGGCCGTCACGGCGGCCGAGAGGCCGACCGCCGGCCCGTTCAGCGCCGCCACCAGCACCTTCGGGTGCGCGTAGAACGCCCGCGTCAGGTCCAGGTTGCTCGCCACGAACGACCGCAGCCACTCCCGGTACAGGTCCGTGATGGGCGGCAGGGCGGCGGCGGCGGCCGAGCCGGGTGTCGGGCGGCTGGCGGGGCCGCCGCTGTTTCCTAAGGAGACGTCGGCGCCGCTGTGGTGGGGGCAGGTCGAGGGCCAAGTCAGTAAACGATTAAGTTAGAGGCCTAGTGAATGCCCGGCCGGGCCTTAGGTAAGGCACACATGAATGACACTCACGCCGAGAAGTACCGCCCCTTGCCCGTCAGGATGGTGATGTAGACGTCGTCGCGCTGGGCGACCTCGCGCATGGCCCGCGAGAGGGCGTAGTACCCGTCTTGGTTGAGCGCGTTGAGCTTCCTGTCGTTGTCGATGGTGATGGTGGCGATGCGCCCGGAGTAGGCGACCTTGATCACGTCCGCCATTGTCGGGGTTGTCTATGTGTGTGTGTGTGCGTGCGTGCGTGTCTATTCCCGAATCCGATCCAATGTTCGGCCAATGTTCATACACGCGGCATATATAGATAGATATGACTTTAATTCTCCGGAATCATATGGGGGAAGATACCGCCGCTGGTTTTGCATGGCATGTAAATTAGAAGATTAGATGATGTCCCCCTTTTATACCAATGTTCATGTCCAACAGTTGGATCCAAGCCGAGGTTCTGTTTCCAACGGGCATTTCAAATAGGTAAAGCTTGCGGTCTCTAACGGTATCTAACTGTCTAACATGATACGTTAGGCTAGCTGTAGGGCACCCCCGCGAACCCCACGTTGATTCCAACTGCCTAGGCAAGCTAGGCTGCTACTTAGTAGTTACCTAGTAGTTAAGAGCTCTTAGTTAATAGGTACATACATACATACTACCTACCTTTCCTCATCGGGATGATGAGGTACTTCGCTTGGCTTCCTCAGCTCGACCCGGTGCTCGAACAACCTGAACATACCGAGACACTGCTAAAGTACCACTCACTATACAGGATACAGAACACAGGATACAGGAATATGGTCTCAGAGCCTGCATGATGTTATTACGAGTTACGAACTAGGTGCTATGGATGCTACGGAGACGTCATTCGATTTTCTTTCGTTCACCGTTTGAATTTCGTTCTTGGTAATTGTCAACAACAACAATCAACAACCAGGTCTGTTGATCCTTCCTCTCAAGCCTACCCTACCAGCCCTACATAGATACTACTTAGATACATACCACCCGGGAGGCAGGGACGTGTGTAGCCGGACCAGACACAACATTCGTGTACCAACCCCGAATTAAAATAAACCCCTTGCGACGACTTGGACGGCTTGCTGTATCTATCATTCGGCACCTGCTTGGCTTCGTCATTACACATCTCGGCAATGATGTTGTCCAGACGATTTCTCCAGCAGAGACCTCGTCACGTCAACGTAGGGACGGCGGCGGCGGCAACGCGTCTCTACAGTCCGGCTCAACGAGCTCCAGTTCCAGCCCGCTTCTACAGCAGCAGCAGCAGCGAGACCGGCAAAGCATCATCATCATGGTCGGTTCGAGCCCTAGCCGCCCCTCTAGCGGCCGGTGCCGCGGGACTAGCCGTCGGCCTCTACTACAGCTCCTCTGATAGGTCACGCGACCAGCACCACCACCTCCCAGGCACCACCACCGCCGCCGCCGCCGCCGCCACAACCACAACCGCGATTCCAGACCTGAACCAGCTCGGCCTATCGGATCAGATCGCCTACGCGTCGCCCCCTACCTCGGAGGACGTCACGCGGCAGCTGAACGAGGGCGCTTGGTCATGTCGGCCCGCCGTCGGGGAGGAGAAGTCCGGATCCGCCGTGAGCCGGTACGACGGCGCACAGCTGGGCTCGAACAGCCCGTGCGAGGACCGGTACCTGCACGGCCGCTTCGCCAGCCCGCTTGCGAGTAGCAGCGGCAGCGGCAGCGACGATTGGATGGCATGGGCCGTGTTCGACGGCCACTGCGGCTGGCAGATGTCGGACCTGCTCACGCGCGAGCTCGTGCCGTCCGTGCGGCGCGCCCTGGCGAAAGCTGTTGGTAGCGGCGGCGGTAATGGCGACGGTGCAGAAGGCGTATCCGAAGAAAAGGCGATCCACGACGCGCTCAAGACGGCCTTCACGGCGCTCGACGACTCGGTCGTCCAGACGGCCGCCGCGACCATCGAGCGCGACGACCTGTCGTTCCCCGAGAAGGCGCGCCGGCTCGAGGCGGCGTACGCCGGCGCGTGCGCGCTGCTCGCGCTGTTCGACCCGGCCACCCGCACGCTCCGGGTGGCGTCGACGGGCGACTGTCGCGCGGTGCTCGGCGAGCGCAAGGCCGCCATCTCCTCCTCTTCCTCTCCCTCTTCCTCTACCGACAACAATAACAGTAACGATAGCAGCAACAGCAATTGGCAGGCGACAGACCTCACGACCGACCACACGGGCGCGAACCCGGACGAGGTAGCGCGGCTGCAGGCGCAGTTCCCGGACGAGCCGAACATGGTGGCGGGCGGGCGCGTGTGGGGGATGCAGCCGTCGCGGACGTTCGGCGACGGCATGTGGAAGTGGCCGGCCGCCCTTAAGCGCACGCTGCGCCAGCGCTGGAACGGCCTCAGCCTGCCGTCGACCGCCCGCTACCGCGACTACAAGGACGGGCCCTACCTGACGGCCGAGCCGGCCGTCACCACCGTCCGCGTCTCCCCCGCCTCCGACGATGCGGGTGCGTTCCTGATCCTCGCCACGGATGGGCTGTGGGATATGATGACGAGCGCGCAGGCTGTCGATCTGGTGGGTCGGTGGATCGATTCGCAGAAGGGGCAGGGATCATCATCATCATCACCACCATCGTCGCCAGATTTCGGACCCACGATCCTAGGCTGGAAGCGGAGCTGCCAGTACGAGGAAAGCAAGGCGACGGTCCAGGACCCGAACGCGGCGGTGCACCTGATACGGAACGGGCTGGGCGGGGCCGACGACGAGATGGTCCGCGGGGCGCTGACGTTCCGGTACCCGAACTCGCGGGACATCCGGGACGATATCACGGTGCAGGTTGTGTTCTTCCGATGATCCAACAACAACGGCGTCCTTTTTAATAACCAATAATCAATAATGCTGCTACTGTCGCTAGCTAACTAGCTACCACCGCGAAAGGTAACAGGCGGGAACGCGGGGAAAGGACAGATGAGATGTGCATGTTTGTTATAGCTGCGGTGATATCAGGGCGAACGAGCGGGCGAGCGTCACCGATACCTCTGGCTAGCACTACTCGCATGTGGGGATCTGCGTAGGTTGGTAACAAAACTTGTATCCATGGTCATGTTCAGTATTCATGCGCGGTGTTTGGTGTTTGTCAATACTGTGTATAGGAGGATAGCTGTCTGAGGAAAAGGGGTTTGATTAGCCCTGAGCATGTCCCATACTATTATGGGGGGGGGGGGGGGGGGGGGGGGGGGGGGGGGGGGGGGGGGGGGGGGGGGGGGGGGGGGG
>JAKJXP020000101.1:72739-131251 GCA_022225965.2 Diatrype stigma | reverse complement strand
GTCCCATACTATTAACCCCCCCCCCCCCCCCCCCCCCACCCAACCAACCAAACAAAACAGTGTAAATCGCAAAAATCCATCAACAGCTCTACGTAGGTTGCCATCGATAAACCTGCACGCTGGTATACGTGGCAGCAATGCAATGCAATGCCATGCTGAACAATCCTGTCGCGTTCTTATCATCGCAGCGTAGTTCGTTCGTTTCCCAGTCTCGCCCACTACTAACTACTTTCACTCGTACGTACCAATATCGGAGCATCTTGTCCTCGGTATGCCTTAGCCTTCTTGTTAGCTTCCCCCGGAAGACGAAGCCGGTATTACAGCTGTGGTTGCACTGCTTTCGGTGTAACTGCTTCAGGTAGACGTGTGGCATGTACCTCGCCATGGGGACCACGCATACTCCCGCCCGTAATAATAGCAGAAGGCAGAGAGACAGAGTCTGTGTATGAGAGAGAGAGAGACTAGCGATCGTTTTCCCACATCCCCGGCGTCATACTTTCGCCCGACGTCTCGTGCTTACGTACGTACCTAAGATAGATAGGTATGTGGGTATTGTAATACGTTGGCTACACTACGTATATGCTTGCTTACACAATACATGTTTACTTACATACTTACCTACCTAGGCAGGCGCTATACCTAAACGTGGTCGAGCATGGGGACCTGGTGGGATGGGACAAGACAGGACAGGACAGGACAGGGCTGGGCTGGATGGGATGGGGGTTTTGGTGGGTAAGTGGGAGAAGCGTTTCAATACGATGTTGCATTGGGGCGTTGGGGGAGGGGGGAAAGGGCTGCCTTATTACCAGCTTTGACATACTTTTCCTGGCCCTGGCTGCTTACTTACCTACCGATCGATTCGCTGCCGGTGCCGGTGCCGGTGCCGGTGCCGGTGCCGGTAAGGCTTAGTAGGTAGCTACCTAGCAGCCCCTCCCGCCCTACCCCCTACCCCCTACCCCCTACCTCCTATCCCCAATCCCCTATACTGACCAGGGCTGCCAGGGTAGGGTCACATTTGGACTCTACCTACCTGCATCCCTGGTAACCCACACATCCTCATTTCCATTCCCATCCATCTAGTTTCGGTCGCTTCTGCCGCCACGGTCGGTTGTTACCAGTGGGATGGATGGCGCAGGCCAACCGGGGGGGGGGGGGGGGGGGGGGGGGGGGGGGGGGGGGGGGGGGGGGGGGGGGGGGGGGGGGGGGGGGGGGGGGGGGGGGGGGGGGGGGGGGGGGGGGGGGGGGGGGGGGGGCAGTGNNNNCCCCCCCCCCCCCCCCCCCCCCCCCCCCCCCCCCCCCTCCTCTCTCTAGTACTACGACCTATCCGTCTTGCTAAAGTAGACGCCTGCTTACATTATACCTAGTATAAAGGTCCTCAGTAGGTGGTAGCCAGGCAGCCTCGTCAAATCGGGGCCGAACCGAATGCGGAGTTTCCCGAACGCCTGCTTACCTGCCTGCCAGCCTGCCCTGTCCTGCCCGATCGAGTCGAAAAAGCAGCCGGTGCCGGGAGAAATAGAACAAACGAGGTTGTCATCTCTTGACATCATATCATCCCCTTTTTATAGCTATTTTACATACCACCTTCAAAGGCAACCGCAGAGGTCTTCTTGGTACTTTCTCGTTCTGTAGAACACAAAACAAAGGCACGCACACGTATATATAGATCGACTATGATTGAGTAGGATAGATGACAACCCCTCCACCTCCCCCCCCACGAAACCGTAGAACCAGTGCAAGGCTGCAAGGCAACCGCCGTATGAATATCCACGATAGCCTGAAATATATTGATTCGTGTACTCGACATTGAAACTGTGATTATTGCCGCGAGGATAGATAAGTAGTCATCCTTTTGTTTGTCTACCTGAAGGTTGGTTTATGCGCCGGATTCTAAAGACTAAAGAAGAGGCCGACAACTTGTTCTGTTTTTCCGTTTCTACAAAACCTCGCAACGCGCCGCGCCGATGTATGTGTGGTTGATCCTGTCTTTCTTTCGGTGGTGGCTTTCTATCCGCGCTGAACAACCCGGTAGTTATAAATACAAACACCATATTTCCGCTTGCTGAAGTAGTTATAATGTCCGTTCCCTGTTTCCCCACCCAGCCTTTTGCGCTTTTGTTCAAATCGACAGTTTCCGGTAAAAATATGTTCCCCGATGGATAGCAAAAAAATGCAACCGCTGTATATCTTGCCGGTGACCTCATACGCCTATGTCCTGCCTCTGTGTACCCGACCATGCCCGTTTGTACACCATCCGGAAAATCAGGAAAGAAATCCCAACCCCGTTCTCATTAAGCGGCCGTGTAGGTGGTAGGTAGATGATAGTGAGTGATGAAACGACATGTGAGAATCGAAATCAGTCCTTCATGCGCAAAACAGACCATGTAACCCTGTGTCGAGTCGCTCGTGACGACAGTAATGTATCCATAACCCTCCGTGACGCTCACGAGCACACGGCCTGCAGACCAGGTACTTGCCGAGACATTGAGAAATTAAGAAATCAACACGCTGTGCGATAATATAGCAAACGATGAGCCCTATGCATCGTTGACTTGCGCGATGGGGTTGGCTTGGTCGTGAACAGAAGGCTCAGCCTTCTCAGTAACAGAACCGTCAACGTTATCGGCATCCGTACTCGGCGGACTTATGCTTTGAGGGCTACTTTGCTCCGTGGTAAGAGATGGGGTCGGTCCAGTAGAGGTGGTATCACCCTGTAAACCTGAACCACCGGGCGACGAGGGCGTCGTGGTAGTCACTGTAGGCCTGGTGCTCGTTCCGTTGGTCAACCTGGGCTGTGAGGCATCGCCAAGGATTCGATCAATGGATGCAATTTGTTTGGTGCCGCCGCCGCTCCATTTCTTGAGTTGAAGGCATTGATCGTTCACCTCTTTACTGAAGGCTTCCCGTTCAGGCCCATCGAGGTAATTCAGCAATCGCTCTGTAAGCATGTTAGCTTTGGCCGGCTAGATTCATTTTTGGCGATAATGGACTTACGAATCACATAGTTCCCGAACTGGTCCTTGATTATCAGCGGAAGTGGACTCGTCCCGTCACTATTCACCGCGCAAACTTGAGCTTGTATCCTCTTTCGCTGATCCGGTGTGCCGAACTGGATGCATTTCTCGACGACATTTGACGCGAACTTGTGCTTTGATAGGGCGACAACGTTTTGAATGACCATTTCGATCAGTTTGGAGCGATCTTCCGGCTCGCCGAATTCGATGATGTGCTGCGCAACGTAATTTCCAAACTGGTCTGTAATCAGGAAATTGCCGTGCGTATGAATCTCAGCCATCAATTCGCGCTTTTCAGCGTCAGTGCCGTGTTCGAAAATTCGCTGGATCACACGACAGCCGTAATTGTGAGCTGCGAGCTGGTCGACTTGGCCACGAAAGTCGTTCATGATAGTGGGGATGACCTGTTTAGGGAAATGTTGAACGACCAACTGTACGACGTGGTTCCCGTTCGAGTCTTTCACGACCTGCATCATCTTTTGTTTCAGTTCTTCCACAATCTCGGCCTGTTGTTCGACAAGCACGTGTTCTATAGCCTGTTATATGGTCAGCTATCGTGACCTCTATTGGCAGCTGAGGGTTCGGCGTCTTTACCTTCTGGACCACGCGGCACGCGTACATCTGAGTTGACAACTCGGCTACCTTTCCCTTCATCATGTTCGCAAGTATCTTCTTTTGGACCTGATTGCCATGCTCGAAGAATTTCTGGATGACGTAGTTGCCGAAGACATCTTTCATCAACTGGAGCGCATTCGGCTCGACCTCCCGGAATACTTGTTCCTTCTCGTCGCTGTTCGCTGTTACCAGCTTTTCCTGTATGAATCGAGAACCGTGCTGGTCACCACTGAATTCAACGATGTGGTCGTAGATATCCTGGCGCTAGTTAGTTGCGGGATCTGGGTCTTTGTAGATGTAGATATCCCAGCCATACCTTCAACTCATAGCGTTTTGTCTTGCCGTTGCTCCGAAATTCTTCGAGCAACAAGCTCCGAACGCCTTTGCCGGGGTCCTGATCCTTGCTGGGCCGGATTGGAACATGTATAGGGGCAGAGATATAAGGATACATCTGCACGCCGGGTCGGAAGTGAGGGCTCTGACCGAACTGCTCGTAGGGGTTAGGGTACTGAGACAACTCTGGGTTGTAGTATTGCGAAGCGTAGTATGGTGGTGGCTGCGGAGGCAGATACTGGGGCGAGTTGTGCGCTTGGCGGTCGAAATCGTGAAGCACCCTCGGGTCCCGCGTGTTGGGCTTGTTCCATGGCTCAGCTCGCGGGTTCGGCGTGTTCCCAAACGCCCTTGGATTGTGAACATTTGACCGGAATGCGTTTCCTGCGGGTGAGCCTCCTCCCGAAGCCTTCTTTGGATGGTAGAAAGGCGCTAGTGTCGGATCTACAAAATTGTCCTGTAATCCATATCCCCTTGCATTGTTCAATGGTTCATGTGACCAAGAAGATGAACCAGGGTTGAGTTGAAATGGCTGGCTGGCTGGATTGGGAGCCCCATTGGCGCCATAACCATTCATAGGTGGTGCAGGATTGTCTTCCAAGCTAAGTTGTTGAAGAGCATCACTGAATTTGTTATCAGAAACGTCAGTTCCAAAGGCGGGCATCCGAGACCGGGCGGTTGTTTCTGTTGGAAACGAGATCGAGTGGTTAGGAACAGAGGGGCGGTGGTTATGGAATGTGCTATGGCCTGCAGTGTTAGCTTTTAAATGATAATCCCCGAAATGGGACGAAGTAATGTTCGATTCCGCCTCCGACTGACGAGCAAGGCTGCCATGTCTTTGGGTTTGGGCTTGGGCTTGGGCGTGGGCGTGGGCGGCAAAAGCTGCATATGTCGAATCACTCGAGTTACGTCTATAGAGGCTAGAAGCACCGAGCGCTGCATAGAGTCCTGGCGCCTCCGCGGTATCGGCTATCGAGTCGAACGTCGGGTATTTAGTGGACTGGGTCGTCGCATCGATGTTTCCTGCTGGCTTCTGCCTACTCGCGTAGGTTGATCCGTTTTGCCCCAAAGATGAGCGTGAGAAGAACTGGGAGGTGTTCCCCATGTCGTGCATATCTCTGAGCCGCGTCGGCGAGACATTACCAGAAGCCGACTGCTTGTGGGAAGAGGGAGTGGATGAGTTCCATATTACACCTTGAGAACCCCATGGCACAGCTTCAGATGACGGGTTGAGCTGGGCAGAGCCGGAAGGCCCAGTAGGCGATGTCTCATCAGACCCTACAATGTGAGTTAGCCACCACAGACTGCGTATATTTGTGCGTATTTATTGATCCAACAAACCTCTAGAACCTGTTGCATCTCTGCTGGTGCTTAGCGAGCCCCCAATAATCTTGCTACCCCATATATCGCTGGGCTGCCATCGAGGATTGCTGAATGCTGAACCAATAGGCTGCGTGTTTTTATCTGCAGAGGAGCCCGGCATGCCAAAGCTTGGAAACCCGTTCGCACGACCCTGAGAATGAAGCAGAAGTCAGTCAGATGCGTACAAATTCAAGTTCGAGGCCCGACCAAGTAAAGCCAGCATATGCACGACTCGGATGCCATTTTGCCATAAAGCAAAGACAAGCGAGATGTCGTACGCCCGCAACCACTATCCAATACAGCCTGGCGCACATGGCGTGCCCAAGTGTATATGTATATATTTACTTACAGCCATCGTCATAGCGAGTCCCCTCGGGAACGGTCCAGTATTATTAGGTTATATGAGGATGTTGAAACCAGCGACTTTGCGCCAGAGTCCCGCCCAAGAACTTGAAGGATAATCGTCGGGAACGGCAGATATGGGGCCGTCGTTGCAAGATATGGCAGTTGGAGATATACCCGAGACGACGTAGGTGGAACGAGGTACGCGATGCGTCAGAAGAATAGATAATACACTGTTGTATATACGAGGAAGATATGCGACACTAGTTCACGGTTATAAGCTGCGATGAGGCGGGAAGAAGTGGTGTTAGCTTCCGCTTCTTAAGCCTGATGGAGGACGTCGGGCATCTAAAGCCTTTCGAACGGGACCTGGTAGAGAGGAACAGGGCGATGTTGGAGTGGGATATGCAATGTTGGATGTGCGTCTTACCCAAAAACTTGTATGTCCTGTCCTATTGCTGTGCATTCGGACGTTCCAATGAACGAGCGGTGACACAGCCGGAAAGTAGATTCACAGGAAGCCCTGCGCGTGACGATGTAGCGATACTACGGGGCAGTGCTGTCGAACAGTGCGGTTTGACCGGCCGTCATTCGTCGTGTGCACTCGGTAGCGATAGGGAAGGACACGGTCGATCTGAAAGAACCGTTAGGAGAGGACGGAGGGGGGGTCACGGCGAGGCGATGTTGAACAGATCGGTTAGGAAGTAGGCAGGTAAGCAGGCGAGGACAGGGCTGAGGTAGGTAAATAATGCAGTGTGTGCATATGACTATGGCGCAAGAACTCGGCGTAGAAATCGAGGGCGCTCCTGAATGGTTGGGAAAAGATACTATTAGAAAACAGGGCGCGAAAAGTGTGCTCTGGTTACGATAACGACTCTCCGGAGAGTTCCTGGAGGTTGATAGTATAAAATGTAGGTATGTACCGTATCAGTATGTGCGGGTATAAGTATGTTTTGACGATGGCTGCGACATGCAACGACAAGTTAATTTATAAAAAAAAGATCGAGAATATTTGGGCTCCGGTTCCGAGAATTAGACGCCGCTGTTGGACTTTTCACATTCACGAGCATTCCTTCCAACACGGGGAAAGAAAGAAAAGAGAAAGGAGGAGGACGAGGTAGAGAGCGATGGACTCCCAAGCCGTTCCAGGTCCTGACTTCGACAGGTGCAGGTGCAGGTTGGTTGTTTCGCTGTGTTATGTCCAGAGGTAAGGTTGCGGGATGAAATGAGGTAATCAGGTCAGGCGCTATATGTTGGATTCAGAATGGGAACTGAAGGTTGGCCCTTTCACACGGTAGCGCGGTAGTGCGGTAGTGCGGTAGTGCGGTAGCGACTGGAGGTCCCCTGGATCCCTGGCAGCCCTGGGTCCCCTAAAGTTTCAATGGACCAGTTTTCTAGACAGGGGAGGGCGTTTCCGAATATAATCCCACAGCAGCACCTGGGGAGTCCCTAGTACGTGGTAGCTCTGCCTGTATGGTAGCTATACCTGTATGTACTGTACGAAGTGTGGTACCTGGTCACCAGAGTGCCTAGCTGAAGTTAGTTGAAGTAGCTTGTAGCAGGCTGGGCTAGTACCAGACTTAGTACAACCTGTGGTGTATTCAGGTAACAGGAATTCCTGCGTCAAGGGGGGAGGGACGGGGGGGTCTCGACTGCAGGCTCAGAGAGGTTGCTTTTAGAGTTAAGCTACCTACTTGCATGCAGTATGAGTATGTGTCAAGTAGGTAAGGCACGCGATTCGAATCTGTCGATGCTGTATTCAAGTGCGGCGGCTGGCGTAGGTAGGTGGTAGGTGGTAGGTGGTAGGTACGTACATAAGGTACGCAGGTAGTATATACTGGTACTTTTAGAGAAGCCCGAGCAATGGTGCAGTCGGAGCTTGTCTCAAAGAGCTGGGCTGGATGGTCGTGTTGCAACCCTGTCCCCTTCAATCTTGGTCTGGCTGATAGCCTTGCTTGCTTGCCTGCTAGCGTTGCCTGTCTGCTTGCCTGCTTGTTTGCCGAGAGGTGCCTGAGCTGGTTGGCTGACAGGCCGTTTGCAGGTCGAAAGCAGATAGTTACGCTATTTGCTGATTGGTTGCAGTGCCCTATAGCCAGATTCCTGCTCGACGTGTGCTGCGGTATAACAACAACTTGGAACCTTGGAGGTGAGGTAGGTGTACTCGTGGTACTCGTGGTACTTGTGATACTTGTGATAAGTCGTCCTCGAGGTGGATCTCGAATATCGCTAGTTGGCCTGTATTGGAATGGGAAAGGAATGGGATAGGCATGTGCTACCACCAACAGAACAGAGCAGAACAGTCAGAACAGTCAGAACACTCACTCACTCACTCGCTCGCTCGTCGTTTCTTCTGTCGTTTCCTCGGGGTCTAATTCCTATCCCACCTGCAGTCAGGCAGCAGGCAGTCTAGCAACTCTGAAGCACGCTGCGCTTAGCCTGTATGTACTTCGTACACCAAGACCCTTCCCACCAGTTGACCCGGCTAGCAGTAGGTGGGCGCAGGCGCAGGTGCAGGTGCAGGTGCAGGTGCAGTGTCGTGGTGATGATGGGAACGATGCAGCGCCGAGATCGTCCCACGGGAAACAATATAAGAACGAAATGCGCGGGCGCGGGTCGCTGTCCTAAAATAAAAATGGAGTGACGGGATCTCTTTACATACCACCTAAAATATGTATGTAGATGCGGTAACGCTAATGGAGTTGTGGGAGGAGGAGAATGCGACGGGACTGGCCAGAGGAACTCGCCCGTCTATCTCCGGGGTTTGACGTAGCGTAGCTGTGGAAATGGGGTATAAATGGGTCCCGATACACTAAGCTAGCGTCCGGGTTGTTAAGATTAGAACCTTGGAAGCTTAAAAATGGACAGGCGACGCAGGCGCAGCCAATGCCGGTCAACCCTTGACCGTTGCTTGCAGTAGCGCTTCTTCTTTTTTGCTTCTTTTTTCGTTGTTGCTTTCGCAAGCTTCTTTTACCTCCAAGTCCAGCAGTCTGGGCAGTCTACTGATAGGCTATAGCTGCTCAATGACCGGTCGTTGTACTATTTCGACGGCGATGCAGCGGTATGTCATGAACCGTTAAGAGCCCCCAAGAACCTGTATCTATACGCCTGGGTCAACGATCGATTCTTGCCAGAATGGAGAATGGAGAATGGGAGCGCCTGGGAACTTGCTAGGACGGGTCAAGAAGAAGTAAGGCTAGCATGAAGGGTGGCGACTTGGATATCAGAGGCAAAAACCTGAGCCTAGGCGACTAGGCAACACTCTCAGCCTGCTCGTTCCTCCTGGGGAAAGGGGGTTTGAACTTATGCATCAACATGGCGCAAACTAACGGGATGTACAACGCTTCATAGTACTTGGTTTGAAACGGTTCCAATGACGTGGAAGTTACTCACCAAGGGCTTCACTAAATGGGGTCGATCGTTGAGGTATATACGGAATAGATGAAAGCTGGGTGTGTCTTGGTACCAATGCTACTTGTCTGCTCCTCCTATACAACCAGTGACGAACAAGTAGGTTTGATCTATGTGCGGCGAATATAGAATAATGCCGGCGGTCTCGTCTTTGCACTTATTTCTTGTTCTTCGACTGATTGCGACGGCGCATGCTTGGTGGGGGCTGAAATGCTATGCATACGAGAAAGGTGTATATAACTGGCTTATAGAACACAGCAAGAGGGGTATAGACAGGTAGGGATATGTTCGAACTAGTATGGCTTAATATGACATCAAGAAAGAAAGAAGGCTGGGTTTCCGCGAAGATAAGGATCTCGTCATTAGGCAACTCGTCGAAACCGTCCGTTGAAATTCTAGTTGCCTTATCTGTTCCTTCTTGTAAAGGCGTGATAGACAACTATCGATGGTTTTGCCAAGGGGTAGATTGTAGGAACCGCGGAGGCTAGAAGGAAGGGCGAGTCCAACAGTATTACTACTTGATCTAGTATCTACAAAATTGATGAGTTAGGTAGACACATACGCTACCATGAAGTATGTGACATACGAAGTCGTGGTACAGAGGGACGGGTGTACAAGGCAGATCACTCATGTGGCTCTGCCATAATACATGCCCATCGACCTGCTAATCTACAAACCCCTTGATCATGCCGAACCTAGTCCTCACTGGTCTTGCTTTAGCTGGGCTGGAAATTGTGAATAGATATGGCGCCACGCAGTATTGTTTCTAAACCCCGGTCCTCGGGGTGCGTCACCACTCGTCTACAAGCGTATAACTAAGTTCATATTCGAGCCTATGGACAGATCACCTATCGTGAGATGCCTCACTAAGACATGTATAGTATACAAGTATCCTCGAAGATAGTGACTGAAGCATAGCTATCTACAGACACTTTCCTCGTTGAGAATACAGCACGATCGCTTCTGGCCACGGAGTTTGGGGTTTCCATTGTGAACTCTAAGACTTGACCACGATTAGGTGGGCTCGGGATACCTACGACGGTCCTACGTATACCTAGTGTCTTCTTTTAGACACTCGCAGGTCCCATTTACCAGAGATGGATCTAGGAAGGCAAGGGATAGATGGGATGCAGTGCGAAACAAGAATGTCGGTTTCTTTATCATGATGCTGTTACAGGAACGCAGTAATCATCCTTGGGAATGCAGACCAATGTCGGCTTTTCCCGTCATGTTTCCAGTACCAACATCCCCTTGCCGAGCATCGCGGGGTCTCACATCAGGTTATGCTCATCTCTCACCAGTCATACCGCAATGCCCCGAGGTTATGGTACTGGCTTCAACCAGGCGCCCATTCTTGTCGCACAGCAGCAAAGGCTCGCCTCGACCGTCAAAATCGTTGGTTGGTAATCCCGTTTCCCACAACAACCCTGTTGGGTTGGGTTGGTTTGTTTCGTTTCCAACTATGTTATGACTCCATGACACAAATCCCCAGATCCACAGTACTCTCATTGTCAATACTCGCCGGTAGACTAGACTCACCAAGTAAGATCTTGCAAGAGAATCTGAGACTAGACACACTGCGTTGGCACTAGTGGAATGATATGTCTCAAGTGTCGGCGAGATGAGAATACCAAGCGCTAGTGCCTATATCAAAACAGCAGTCAAAACAAGTCTGGCTTGATCCTGCACTACTTGAACCTAATTCGACTTTAAGCGATCAATAAATGACGACCGCCAAGATGAAGTGACTGATAAGAGGTTCATTTCAAACCCCTAGGTTTGAGTTGACGCGAGGTATAGGTAGCCAGCCAGTGTACTCAAGCTCATATTGCCCTTTGTCACTCATGAGTAGCCCTTCAATAACATTGCTTATGCTGAATATGCAAGAAGGACGCATAAGCGCGGAAACATGCCCAGCTAGGGGGCGAATTGCTTCGATGCCTTGCTTATGTTCGCATTCGATCCATACTCCCATTTTATGCTCAAGGCCAAGGCGACAGTCGCTCACTCGCATAAGAATGTGTGACTGAAGGGCAACACATCGTCCTAAGCAGGCGGTCCGCCGTGCGCCCTGTGTCGAGAAGTGAGGAAATTGCCTCCCGTGATGCGCATGAGCGTGGGGGCTCAGCTTGATCAAACTGGATCGAAGCTAATAGGAAACATCGAGATGACGGACGGACTCTTTCCTGTAACCTAGTGTCCGTGGCCATTCCTATGAGACCGGGACTTCGGATGTGCGACTCTACAGCGGATGCCGTTCACCAGCACAATGCTTCAGCTGTCAGATCCCGCTATGTCTCGGATGACAGCCAGGAAGGAGCCTACTAAAGGTCAGCGCCAGTGCAGTTGACGGAGAGGTTGGGTTGCCGCTCTGTTTATTGGCAGGAGTGCCCATCAGCCTTTTGATGAACCCATAGCAATACAGTCGGGTGTTAAAATAAGCTCTCGGGGAAGGGGAGCCCTACAAAATTAGCTAGATCACATAATCATGTGCTCGCCGCATCATTCCGTATAAATAGATGATGCTGCCTTCGACCATCTCATACATACCCAAACCCATGCCCAGATTCCGTCTCCAAGAAGTTTCTTTGACAACGGGCTCATACCATGGCAGCATGGGAACACATCATGGCGCTTCGAAAGAGCTCCGTGCAAAGGGGACAGGCCCCGTACCAGACAATACTGTTCTGGCGTCTCTCGTGTGATGTGATACGAAGGCGTGCGAAGTTCTCGCTCTTGCCGCAAATATTTCATGCATCTCGGTACTCAGTATGCTGTCGTCGCCAGTCGCTCACGGTGACGAGCCCTTTTCTTCCCTCGATTGGGTCCAAACAACGACTTCTGCCCCCAATTTTGTTGATTGCTTACCTTCGTATACGTATACCAAGACAGAGCTTCTCGAACGTCGAAGTCTGACTGACAGCCTGACAGCTTACTCAATGGGTGGCAGGCTATATAGTCTGGATAGTTAGTAGACGCCAGGACATCCGGACGCCCAACGCCCTCATCGGCGCATGCAACCCTTTTCGGATCTGGCAAGCTCGGATCACAATGTGCTTCTACAGGCAGCGACAGGGCGCCGGACAGCGGCAGACACATCAGCATATGTAGCTCTGGTTGCGGTCTTGGTGGTTATGTACATTTCCTTGACTGGCCGACTGAGAGCTTCCAGCCGAACCTGGAATTCGACGTCCACCTTCCCCTGCTGCAGCCCTGTCGCCTGTGGTTCATCCAAGTTCGTCATGCATGTTAACCGTTCTGGTCAGTTCTGCCCACCTAAATCGACGATGGCATCTGTCTATTGGCCGATCACTAAAATTGCCAGCCGCTTAAACACCCCCCACAGGAGCGTGGTTTTGCGGGTTTTGTGGTTTCGTTTACTTGAGTGCAGGGCCTGTCCAAAGCACCAGCGAATCAGAGCGCTGTGCCTGGTGATTCCCTGCTACAGCAAGAGGTGGTCAGTGCTTTGTTTGGCTAGCGGGACCTATGATAGCCCCATGATAGCAGTGGAGACTGCGTAGTGGTAAGGATTCCTACCTGGGATCCCTGCGATCCCTCACGCTTGCTCTACTGCCATTGGCCCATCGGATCGTGCTGTGGATCGTCGAAGCTGGGTAAGTAAGTGCCCAGGTGGGGACCCACACGGGGGTTGATCTCTACCGAAGTTTCCTTACATTTGATCTCGACCTTTCCTTCTCCTTTCCGGCTTTCCCTCCCTCCACGATCCTTCATCGTCGCTGTCATCGTCGTCGGTCTAGTCAGGGCGCTCACTCACTCCTTACACTCTGCTGTCCCTCCCTTAATCCCCTTAGCATTGTCATTCATTACATTAGTTTCAGCTTCATTCTTTCAGCTGTCACTGTCCAGTCTTTTTGTCTTGACTAAACCGACAGCCGATTACAATAATATCTTGCTAGGCCGAGATCCCCCCTTCTGTGAGTCGGCCTTGTCCATCCCTCATCCCTTTGATGCCGATGTCTCGAAGCCACCCGCCACCCCGGTCAATAACGATCAACTAAAGCTAACCTCTGCCTTTCTTTTTCCATGCAGCTCAGCCGTCGATTACAGCCTTTTCCCTTCGAGCAGGATAACTACTAGGTAGCGCTAAACAGTGTGATCAACACCCACATCATCATGTCTCCTCTTCCCGATTTCATTACCCCCACCAAGGCCGTTCTCGGCCGCCGCGACTCGGACGATAATGATGGCTCCGGCACGGTGATGAACCTCATGATCGCCTTGCTTGGCGTGGCCTTCTTCGGCCTCGTACTCATCGCCATACTTATAGTGCTACGACGGATGAGACATCGACAGACAACACCCGAGGAGGCACTACCCCAGTATAGCGATATAAAACAAGGCGACGGTCGCAACACCCTTACCATCCAGACAGCGGATGGCCGTCAAAGTATCGTCGTTGTGAATGGCCGCCCCATGTTAGCCGACCCGAACTCACCCCCCCATTCGCCGAACAACATTCCCGAAATCCATATCACCTTCCCCGATGAGCATGACGAAAACGGCCGCCGGCAGAGTGGGCGCGTTCTTGTCGTTCGTGTTGGTGATGCAACAGTCGGTCTCGAACCTGTCAAGGAGGAGCAGCTCCCAGCGTACGAGAAAGAAAATAGTAACGGGTTCTACTCGATCGATATGGACAACATTGGTGGTCTCAAGGAGAAAGATCGATCGCAGTTCTCCTAACCAATACCACCAAAACCACCAACACATCTTTAGACGCGGTCTATTCTCTTCCAAACGCAAACAGCTCGGCGGGGACCGGCATACTTTTCCCATGGGGGTCTCAGCGAACGACGGTTTAACAGGCATGAATGACGGATTGTTTATACCAGCGGATGCTTTAACGTAATTTTCTAATCACCTCGGGAACTCAGCGAAGGTGTCGAAAGAAAAAAGATACCTTCCAGGAGGCCCAGCCATCAGAGCTTCACACCAGTTCACGTACACACCTTTCATCTTCGGAACATATCAACCTCGTACATAATACCTCACTAGGGCCTGCAACATATCGATTCCCTAAGCGATTAATAAGATGAAGTAAAGAGGGTGGACGGACTTGACAAGAGACATATATATAGCTGGTAGAGGTGTACATCTCGCGTGTCTAATTGATGAATCTACTTGATACCAAATCGATCCCCATTTGTCTCTGGCTAACCAGTACCCTCCATGACTTGGGTACCCCGGGAAGCCGAAGTATAGCAAGCCTCTAGCATCATATAGACACTCACTTCATCAAACGGTTCCGTGGTTACTTTGGAGTTCTCCCCCACCACGTGACTACATCTGTATCCTACCTAGGCACCTGGGTATATACACTTCTGGTATCTCTGGCAGGACGCCAGTTGCGGCCACGTAATAAGGAGCAATGAATCCAAGTCATGCAGCCGGCAAACCTCCCTCAGAGCAGCGCAACAGGTCAATCCGAACCGTCTGTAACCTCAGCGTGTAACATTCGCAATGAGTGGGAGGTTGGATTAACCTTTCTTAGCCAGTTGCCCCTCGAGCCGCTGTAAAGCGAGTCGCCAGAGAGTATGTCTGCCACCGAAGCATTAACCCCCCCTTCTCCCCCTCCACCCCCACTCCCCTTTCAACCCCCCAAGTGCAAACTCGAATGGTTTCCCCATCTGCGCCAAGATTTAACCAAGATTTAGTGCTGTCATGTGTGAGCCTGGCTTTGGACCGGGCGCCTACGCATACATGTTCAGCGCCATGTGCATGCAGCATTGATGTAAGTAAGAAGGTAGGTGAGTAGTTACCTAAGTATGCCCCAGCCTCTGGTAGAAGCTCCTCTGGGAGAGGCTCATAGCATACCACGGCAGCTGCACGGCCTGTCTAATAATGGACGCCAGTCCCCGGGACTTACAGACAGGTACGACTACGACGTAGATGCTGCTAGGATTCATACCAGATCGCGAAGAATGCCTACCCTGGTATACTCCTTCTGAGAAAAGATAACTTATGACACATGGCCTTGCAATTACGAACAACGGGATCAACCACGAAGGAAAGAAAGGGAGAGAAAAGAAAAGACAGAATATAAAAACAAAGCAAAATCAAGATAAAAATATTCAAAAATATATGCCGGCTGCAGGGTTCGAACCTGCGCATCTCTCGATAATGGTGTTTTTGCAACTTGTAGTTACTTAAAACCATCGCCTTAACCTATGAAGGTTGTTAGTAACACTGGTCAGTTAAAAGAAAGTCAGAAAGGTAGCTCACCACTCGGCCAAACCGGCTGTTACAAATCGATATGCTTGTGTGCTTTTCGAACATATTAGCGGAGATATAGAGAGCTTCGGGGGGACTCCGGAGAACAAGAGGGTTTGCCTACTTTTGTAATGCGTCAAAAACTGGTCACCACTACAGCATGCATAGGACACCTACTAGTCAGGATTTGGGTAATTCCACAGGCTTCCAAGGTTCCAAGGTTGTATTCGTAGGTAATGCAGCGTTAAATGCTTGCCTGGCTGCACTGCCTGGTGACCGGAATTTCTCTCAGCTACTATTAGCGTATAGCACCAGTGCACAATTCCAGTTGTGGGTAAGAGAAAGCCTCGAACCATGCGCCGGGATTTGGGACCCGACACTACCCGAATAGGTACATAATTAATCGGTAATCTTTTGTGGCCGAAGCACTACTAAACAACTACTAATAACCCATATGTATGAAGTAATATCGCGAGTGTAGAACCGCAGAACAGCAGAACAGCAGAACCGCACCAGAGGGAAGACTGCCCAAGTACGAAGACCAGTGATATGCTGTGTGATGAGAGGATACCAACTCAGAAAGAAATGACTGCCAACTGGAGGGCGAATATGACAAATACCTACATACCGCCATATTGAACAAAAGCTGTCGCATTGAAGCCGTTAAGCCGTTCCTATGTTCAATACCGTACCTACCTACCACCTGCACCTGCCCCTTGACCTCAAAGACCTCGGGAACCTAATTCCATGCGGAGCGGGGCGCTATAGCAAGTACAGGTGGATACCAATTGGTGCCTGTGATTGGACGCCCAAGGCCCGAACCGCCGCGCGACGACGGGAATTTCAAATCTTTCCTTGCGACTGGACGGGCTTTAAGTTATCGAGACCAGCTAAAGAGTTGAATTTGGAGGGGTAAAGGAAAGCAAAGCAAAGCAAAGCAAAGCAAAGGGACCGTTCAACTTTCCTCCCTCAAACCGTGGAAAAGCCTTCCTTCGCTCTTGCTTTGTCTTGTCCGAGGAGCGATAGACCCAGAAACCGGCATTGCGTTGCATACCGTTGCGTTGCCATCTCCTTGTTCCGTCGCACCACCAAACCATGGCATGCCGATCCAGGTTGGCACCGGCCATCCGGGCCGCCTCAGCGCCGAAACTGCTCCGACCCGCCGCCGCCACCGCCGCCACGACACCTATCTCTAACCCGACGCCGTCCACGGGCACCGTGCGCTGCCTGTCGAGCACGCCGGCGAGGCGCATCCGCACCACGCAGGCCCGGAGGGCGGGGCCCGCGGCGACGAAGTTCACGACCGACAGCTACCCGGAGATCAAGCGAGATCCCAAGTTCGCCGAGATCACGGCCGAGGACGTCGCCTACTTCAAGGAGCTGCTCGGCGGCGGGGGGTCGGCCGTGCTCGACGGCGTCACGCAGGAGCTCGCGGCCGACGACGTCGAGCCCTACAACGGCGACTGGATGCGCAAGTACCGGGGCCACTGTAAGCTGGTGCTCAAGCCGGGGTCGACCGAGGAGGTCAGCAAGATCCTCAAGTACTGCAACGACCGCAAGCTCGCGGTCGTGCCGCAGGGCGGGAACACGGGGCTCGTCGGCGGGTCCGTGCCCGTCTTCGACGAGATCGTCGTGTCGACGAGCCGCATGAACCAGGTGCGCTTCTTCGACGACGTCAGCGGCGTCCTGGTCGTCGACGCCGGCGTCGTGCTCGAGGTCGCCGACCAGTTCCTCGCCGAGAAGGGCTACATCTTCCCGCTCGACCTCGGCGCCAAGGGCTCCTGCCACGTGGGCGGCAACGTGGCGACCAACGCCGGGGGCCTCCGGCTGCTGCGCTACGGGAGCCTGCACGGCAGCGTGCTGGGCATCGAGGCCGTCCTGCCCGATGGCACCATCCTCAACGACCTCAGCCGGCTGCGCAAGGACAACACGGGCTACGACCTGAAGCAGCTCTTCATCGGCGGCGAGGGCACCATCGGCATGATCACGGCGGTGTCGATCCACTGCCCGCAGCGGCCCAAGGCCGTCAACGTGGCCTTCCTGGGCGTCGACTCGTACGACAAGCTGCTGGTGGCCTTCCGCGAGGCCAAGGCCCAGCTGGGCGAGATCCTGTCGGCCTTCGAGATGATGGACTCGCCCTCCCAGGAGCTGCTGCACGCGGTGCGGCCCGAGGCCAAGCGGCCCCTCGACAGCGGCCCTTACCCCTTCTACTGCCTGATCGAGACGAGCGGGTCCAACGCCGACCACGACGCCGAGAAGCTCGGCCAGTTCCTCGAGCACGTGCTCGAGAAGGAGGTCGTGGCCGACGGCGTGCTGGCCCAGGACGAGACCCAGCTGCGCGCCCTCTGGGCCCAGCGCGAGGGCATCCCCGAGGTGTCCAACCACGCCGGCGGCGTCTACAAGTACGACGTGTCGCTGCCGCTGCGCGACCTGTACCGGTTGGTGGACGACACGCGGCAGCGGCTGCGCGACGCGGGCCTGGCGGGCGCGTCCATCGACGACGAGTCGTTCCCCGTCGTCGACGTCCTGGGCTACGGCCACATGGGCGACTCCAACCTGCACCTCAACGTCGCCGTGCGCCGGTACGACAAGGCGGTCGAGCGGTGCCTCGAGCCCTTCGTGTACGAGTGGATCGCCGGCGTGCAGGGTAGCATCAGCGCCGAGCACGGCCTCGGCCTCGCCAAGAAGAACTACATCGGCTACAGCCAGACCGCCACCAAGATCGGCCTCATGCGCCAGCTCAAGCAGCTGTACGATCCCAATGGCATCATGAACCCGTACAAGTACGTATAGGTATAGTGGCTGGCTGGTGAGCGGGTATCAAGTGGTTGGCTGGTTGTTATAGGTTCGGATATTTATATTTACACGAGCAAGGGCCAACGAAAGCAGAGGAGGGAGGAGCAAAGGAAGTCAAATATAACAAAGAGCAAGTCATTCCATACGTTATGACGAGATACCCCAAGTGTGACTTGTGGTTCTATAGACCATACATGCATGGCTTTAGGAGCTGGAGTCAATTGGTTCCTTATGGGTGAACCCATAGCGAGTAAATAGTAAAAGAATTATGTCCTTTCCTGGCGATGACCGCATATCACAGGTATTCCTCCTCCTCCTCCTCTTCTCCTACTCTATATGAATTAATGCATGCTGCAAGTGGTAGTTATGTTGGTCACTAGACATATAAACAAGTGAAGTCGTTGAACAACCGCTCCCCTCCCCCTTCCCCTTTATTTTCGTCATAGTGACCTTCGTAGCCCCTTTATGATGACGCAAACTTCCGAGGGAAGTTGCAAAATAGTAATGCAAAAAATCCTACCAATTTTCAATACTGACATCGATCTGACCGGTTAATTAGTCAGATTTGACTAGGTATTCCTGAAGCCGTTCAGTCGGTCAGGAGATAACCAGCCAGTGGTCAAAGTATTCAGGTCAGACTCATCGACTATGTAAGCGCGCACGGACCCACGCATCAAAGGTGAGTGCAGGTGAGAGATGGGGATTGATAAGATAAGCAGCGAACTTCTCGAAATTTATACCTCGGGCGGGTTCCAGACAATAAGCGCAAGCGAGCGACATCATCATCGCCACCAACGACACTATAATACCATACTGTACCTACCCATCGACAAGCCAGAAACGAAAGAAAAATAAAATACAAAATACAAAATGGAGGCCTCCTCGCTCAACGACTTCGACCTGCAGCAGCTCAACGAGAAGGACAAGGGGGAGCTGCGCCAGTTCCTCGCCAACGAGAATCAGAAGGCCCGCGTGCAAAACAGTGCGTATACCTAGCTACCTACCTATCTGTCAAGACGGCAACATCGCTTGCAAAAAAATAAAAAACGCTATACTAACCTTTGTGCTTT
Source organism: Diatrype stigma (assembly GCA_022225965.2). NCBI lineage: Eukaryota > Fungi > Ascomycota > Sordariomycetes > Xylariales > Diatrypaceae > Diatrype > Diatrype stigma. The sequence goes on along the minus strand of JAKJXP020000101.1, from coordinate 112,089 downwards.
TGCTGCCAGTCGTGCACTCCTTGACGGACATGTGCTTCAACAAGTGCATCACGGGCGCGATCAAGGGCGGCAAGCTGGACCGGACCGAGGAGGGCTGCATGGCGAACTGCGCCGACCGGTTCCTGGACGTCAGCTCCCTGACGATGAAGCAGCTGCAGAACATGCGGGGCTAGAATTAAGACTTGAGGGAGAAGGGAGGGGGTTTCTTGCCCCTCAGGTTGGAAGCATATACGTTATAGGGGGCGAGGACGAGGGCGACGGCGAGGAGAAGCTGTACGAGTTGTACGATATTACAGACGTTGCAGTACCTACATAGCTGTATTTGCAGCAGGAACCGTATTACGAACGAAGATATGCCAAATGCGAGGAGCGGCGAGGCGAGGCCTAACCTACGTAACCCCAGCATAGCGGGCCGGAGGGCTTATGGTATTGTCATAATTATCACCGAGATCATCACCACTGCGAGGGAATATATCGGGGAACGCAGGAAGCGCCGTATAGACACGCCGTGAGCAACAAGTTCCGGAAGGGCGGCAAACGTCAAGTCTTTATTTTCCCATTGATCTCATGAAGAAGCCTGTCCCTAAATAACGCCGTACTCAATGCAACATCCGTCCGGCTCGATTCCGATGCGCATGCGCGTACATCTACGAGCAGCCAAACTGCCGAGTAAACCACCATAACCACATCCCCCTCCCCTTCTTTTATTACTTAGACGAGAGAAAGCTTGGTGGCGGCAATGTCCAGCGCATCAACGTCGGGCGTCAGGCGGGCGTACGCCTTCTTGGTACCATCGGGCCTTCGCACAGTAAATATTAGTAAGTCGGTCGCTATCTAGGCGCACGCGAACCAGAGTCTCGGTTCCTTCCCAGGGGTTTTACTCACCGGATCAGGGTGTTGATCTTGACAACGTCGATCTGGTAGAGCTTCTTGAGGGACTGCTTGATCTGGGCCTTGTTCGCCTTGATGTCGACCAGGAAGACCAGGGTGTTGTTCTCCTCGATCTTCTTCATCGCGCTCTCCGTGTTCAGAGGGTGGATGATGATCTTGTGCTCGTCCAGGCGGGGCACGTGGGGGATGGACTTGCGCAGGTACTTGGGCGAGCGCGACAGCTGGAGGGTCTTGGGGCGGTGGAAGCTGGTCGAGGTCCTGACCTTGCGCTTGGCGTGGGCCTTGTCCTGGTGGGTTGTGAGCAGGTATGTTCGCGGAGCATGGGGAAGGTTGTCCGGAGACAAGGCAGGAGGTGGGCAATAAGGCCAGCGGGTAACCGCAGTAGGAAGAGAGGAGAAACTTACGCCCTTGAGGACAGCCTTAGCAGCAGCATTCGCCTGCTTGAGGCCCTTGGGCTTAGAGCCGCCTATGTTCAGAAAATACGCATCAGCAATCGCTCTGAATCAGAACTCGCAAAATCTGCTGCAGCTTGATGCATTTCATCCATCGTCCAAAGTTGCTCTGGGGCGAGCAGATCTCTTCGCGGGAGCCATGATCGTTGCCTTGCAGTATTGCGGCAGAATGGAACGGGAGAACCGAGTCTCATGTACCTTTGGTAGCCTTGGGTGCCATTTCGTCGGATGGGTGTTGTCGTCGGCGGTTGGACGTTCGGATTGGGCGTTGGGCGAGTTTGGCGGACGGAAAGTCGATGTTGCTGTCGAGGAATTGAATTATCGTGATAAAAAAATCTCCGTGTAAAAGTTTTGGTGGACGATTCGACTCGCTTAGGGTAGTGCGGGCGCTAACCAAATGGGGCTTAGGGCTTTTTGCATCTCGGTGGATAGATGTTCCATTCTATAGGTATGCATGGACCACTTCAGGCGAGATGGCATCTGGTACAGTGCCAGTTCCCTACTCCCACTAGGTACTAGAATCCATACCACATTGAACATTCATAATTCTCCAGTCTCTTTAACATTGCACACATCCTCAGATCGACTTATAATACTTTCCGAGTTACCAGGCATGCCAATACTATAATACTAAAATACTGGAACACTCTCGACTATTCAATACTGAATCATGGCCATCAAGAAGAAGCGCCTTATTAAAAGTCTGGCTCAGGGACGACCGCCCACTGTGCAAAAACCAAGGTCGATATCGCGGAAGGCTACAAAAGCGTTGATCAATTCTCATCACGTCTTGGAGAAGAAGAAAGCCCAGGCTCTGTCGAAAGGAGATACCGTTACCGCCGCTGCTGTAGATTCCGAGATTGCCGCTCTGGGGGGCATCGAAAAGTACCAGCAAGCCAGTCTTCAAGGTCAGCGGAATGACCGTGGGGGAGACAGCTCTCGGGTCTTAATGGAATGGCTTAAACCATCCACCTCGCATTTTGACGCCTCGGGGGGCGATCGGCTGCGCATGTTGGAGGTTGGAGCCTTAAGTGTTACCAATGAATGCTCTCGGAGTGGGCTCTTCGATATGGAAAGGATCGACTTGAACAGCCAGAGTGATGGCATTCTGCAGCAGGACTTCATGAAGCGGCCCCTGCCGGACAGTGATTCAGGCCGGTTCGATATTATCAGTCTCTCGCTTGTTCTAAATTTCGTGCCTGATGCCACTGGCAGAGGTAGTATGCTCCTCCGAACACTGCATTTCCTAAAAGAGCGTGCCGCCTACCCATCAGCTGAGCTGCAACGAGTCTTCCCCAGCTTGTTCTTGGTCTTGCCAGCGCCATGTGTCACCAACTCACGCTATATGGATGAGAACCACCTCGAAGCTATCATGAACGCGATAGGCTTTGAAAAGGCAAGGGCCAAGCTCACGCAGAAGCTAGTCTATTATCTATGGACCAAGCAAGACAAGCCAGCAGTAGAACCTCGGGCGTTCAAGAAAGTTGAAATCCGCCCCGGCCCAACCAGAAATAACTTCTCAATCGTGCTCGGTGGTAAAGCAGGCTGACGTCGACACGGTGTTGAAGTTACATTGTCTGTATACGCCGATCCCGTGGGATTCAAGCCGCGCAAATCAAATCAAACTATTGAATCGTGTCGAATCAATATACGGACGGAAAAATTTACAGTCACGCCCGTCAAGCGTTGCAAGCTGTTGTCCAACTGGGTTACAGCTTATGTCTATCACCAAGGTTTGTCAGATCTTCACTCAACGCCCACAACCTCGCGGCCTTCAATTTGTCTGATGCATATCTGGCCGGCCGTGATTTCCGGCAGTCTGCCAAGTATATGACTTCCGTATCTGCTGCGATCGTCAGCCAGCTCTACTTCTCTGAGAAGTTACCCCGCAGAGTTTCCTACCCATCGATAGGTTTGGGTCCAGCGCCGCAACCAACGAGGTCGCGCAGCCTTGGTCAGGCGACTTGAAGGCAGTAGCGGGAGTGGCCTCAATTGCCCCAAGGAATCCAGGGCCAATCTCTCTAACCAGATTGGTCTTGATGTCTGAGATGTGGCAACCTGTCAATCGGCCGTGTGCCAGAAAGGGGTATACAATTGCTTACCCCCTGGATCCACTGCGAAGCTCTTGATGCCCCTTGAACCCAATTGATCGTTCAATGCAACGCTAAATAAGATGTTCGCCGTCTTACTGGAGCCGTAGGCGATCACGCCTGGGAAACCATCGTTCTTCTCATAGACATGGTTCGGCAGGTTTTGCCGTGGCTGCTCGTCAGGAGACAAGGACTTGCCCTCAAAGTTGTAGTCACTGAAACGGAACGACGATACAAAGTGGCCGGAACTCGATACATTGACGATACGAGTCGTCCCTGGTTGGCTGTGCCGAGCCGCCTCCACTAGAGTAGGAACGAGTAAGCTGGTGAGCAGGAATGGGCCGAGATGGTTGGAGGCGAAAGTCAGCTCGACGCGATCGGGAGACCACTGCTTTCTGGAAAGGCTGACCCCGAGCTCTGGGAGGCGAGATCCACGACTACCGTGTGCACCGTCACGTCGGGACGCCTCTCTCTGACCTTCCGCGCCACTTCTTGCAGCTTCGAGCCCGTCCGCGATGCTAAGATCAGGAGCCCGGGGTTGCCGTTGGCGATGGCAAGAGCGGTCGCCTCGCCGATCGAGTCGGGGCTTACGCCGGTTATCAGAACTACAGTAGTCAGTTAGTCGCACCCCGTCTAGTCAGCCGGTCTTGATGTGTATATAAAGACATCGACCCGCTGATAGACAGCCGCCCGGGCTTCGATGGTGGCTTGATATACATAGATGGGTCTTGGGCTGACGAAGACATGATAATGATAATGACTACAATTCACACGCGTACTATTTCTGTCCTGAATCTGCTCCTTGAACAATGCGGCTACCTCGGTCCCCGTCGTTGCTTTGCCGAACGCCTTGTTGGAGGATGCCCCCATCATCGCGAGGCTGGCTGGCCGGCTGAAGCGCTTATGCTATGCTATGCTATCATACGGATGTATGCAAGGGGCACGACGATGCACAAGCAGCCCGGTGTTTGCGGGGTTGTTCAGCAAACTGGGATCGGCGCCGAGTACGTACACAGGTATCGTGAACAGGTAAACGGCACGAATGGGGTCGTCGGGTTAGTTACGAATAGTTCGTTTGGGAATTGGTTAGTTTGTAAGTTATTGTACATAGGTAACTGCATCATAATCAATCCTACCCCAACTCGAACTGCCCAATTTCCCCAGATCGGCGCCGGTGCAGGGCCCCATCTAGTAATAACTAACTATTGCACGCAATTTTACATAACGGAGCATCACGTGGTGGCACGGTGCCATCCGCGGCGCCGCGGGATTTCAGATTGACAGCCATCAAAAGCTGGGGATCGACGGCAATGACGACGACGGAACAGCCAGAACCCCGAACTGGGTAATTACGGTAGTTAAGGGGTAAGGTACACTAAGTAGGTAGTTACTACGCATGTAGTTATGTGTTCACAGTGTCGGGTGTACATAGTTACCTTGGTAACTGGTAGATAGGTAGGTTCGTATGCTTCAGTTATGGAATAACATCGAAAGGCGTGGAAGAATTACTGGTTAATACCAGATCAGATATATGTATGCCTGCATCATACGGAGCATGTGGCACGTGTGTGTATGCCGTATTTAGTACCTACGTACATATATGCCTGTAGTAAGACCGAATCAAGCCGCAAGCATCGTGAGGTTGCGTACGTCAGGGGTCCGGGCTCCTGTCTCAAAGCGATAGCTGAGAAGCCACGTGTAGAATTGCTACCTGCATATGTATGTATGTACAATACGTACGCACGTACGCATCGAGCATAACCAAATACGTATGTAGGTATTGTTCAGCTACATACGACTGACTGGGAGCGGCGGCTTCGGAGGAGCCAAATACGGGAGGATCTAGTCTAGACTTGAAGTATCCAGATTACATACATGTATACTATGCAGGACTTGGAAGATTCGGTATTGTACGTACGTGAAAGTTCCACGATGTCGTCGCCGACGACTAATAATGGAAACTTCTAGTCAACTAGTACTGGTGTTGGGACGAAAACGACGCTCGCTAGGGGCAGCTTAGAGAATTGCCGTGGCATCCGCGTCTGCAGTCAGCCCTCAACACTTCTTGTCTCTCAACTTAACTAGCCTCAGGGGCTATGTCATATGCAGGTAGTGGATATATTCTCATTTCTTGCCAAGGCCTAACAAACTGGAGTCCAGGCTTGCCTTCAGGTCGGCCCTGTTTACTGTAATCTGAGGTCGTCGCCGAGTACATCGAACGACTCTATTACCTTCAGCCGCTCCCGCGTGCCAGCCGGCAGCTCCGGGTTTCCGGGCCGCTGGACGACGTAGCTTTGCAACCCGGCCGCGGTCGCCGCGTCCACTTCCTTGACGTTGTCGCTCAGGAAGAGCCACTCTCCCGGGGCGAATCCCGGGTGCTTGCTCGTGATCGTCTCGTAGCTACTCTTCTCCGTCTTGGGCCCCGCGTTGACCGTGTCGAACCAATCTGAAATTAAGGGCGTCAGGTCCGATGGGTCGGCGTCCGTGCGGCTGAAGAGCAGTTTCTGTGCCGGCACCGATCCCGATGAGTAGATCATAAGCTTGACCCCTTTCCCGTGCCACGCAGACAGCCTGGCAGCCACGTCCGCGAAAAGGGGCGCCTTCAGCTCCCCGGAATCGTAGCCCTGGCGCCAGAGGTAGCCTTGCAGGTCCTTCATATAGGCAACCTTGAGGTCTTTCGCCACGAGCTCTCGGAAGTGCGCCTCCAAGGCCTCCTTGGACGAGGAGTGCTCGGCTGGGAAAGCCTCCTTGTACTTGGCGAACTCGGGCTCATCCCATTTTGATTCCAACACACCCGGCAGGGCTCTCAAGGAGAAAGGATACTGCGATCACGTGTTGGTCAGTCACCTAGTCTTTCTCTTATCTCTGTAGTGCGGCACCAGCCAGGGCGAATAAACCAGCGAGAAGCCGTCCTCGCAGCAAAGGCCGGGCTAGGCCCAGCCGTAAGAGATAGCGGTTCACGGGCTAGCAAACAAGATAGATAGATGACTCTGTTCCTTTCAGATAGGGAACGGACCCAACGAAGGAGGTGGTTGGCCGCTCGCACCTCCGGAAGGCTGAGGAAGATCCGGCGGACGACGGCGCGGAAACTATAGGGGCGTGGTCGGTCATGCACAGCCGATCCCTACGCATGCACGTCTGCGAGACAGGAGAGATATTTGACCTGCCAACCACACCCAGCCACCCACCCCGATAAAGAGCAACAACAATAGGTACATACCAGGACATCTTTGACGAATGATATCGAACACACAGTGCCCTCTGATTCGATGTTGCATTAGCTGACTTGTTCGGGCTAGCTCAGCTGTCTGGACAACGTATAGCAACTATGTAGCGACACACATGAAGAGAGAGAAAGCCTCGAGCCATCCTTACCGATATCTAGCAACACAACCTTCACAGCAGAAGATGCAGCCATGGCAGGTATGGTGGTTGCTGCTTCGCTTGTGTGGATCTCACGCCGGGATTCTGATATCTCTTTCCAGGCGTACCTCTTTCTTTGTTTTTATTGCTTCTACTAGAGAGGGGACTCCAGAGCCAGCCGGCGGGGTGTTGACGCTCCCAGATCTGGAATCGGGAAAATTGGGCAAATCACTGCAATGTGGTGGGTTTGGGCGGATGCCTGTTTTTTCGGGAACCAGTGTTAGCTGGTTAGTCCACCCGTCTTTGCAGAGTGAGTGAGCGGTGAGGATGCACGCAATTCTCCGGTGTGAGATCCCGGATCCCGGGGAGATTAAGATTTTTTTTCTTCCTTCACTTTGCTGTCAGAAAACCTTCTTCCTTGTCGTCGTTCGGTCGACCTTCCTAGGATGACGGCGTTGGCAGGGCCGGATCAGGCACGACGGTGGGTTAGGTGTGGAAGGCTGCAGTCACGCAGGGCAGGCAGGGTCTCATTGAGAAAGCGGTGTAGAGGTTGGAAATCCCTAAACGGCAAAGAGGCACTTCGGGGGGACAAACGTATGGAACTACAGCAATAGAGTGAGTTCCCTGTCACCTGCTGGAACCAATACTACCCCAGATGCACGGCACATTTCGGGACAAAGTTCATGCAGCCAACATCTTGATTAGGTTGCGTACCTAGCAAAGCACGTACGTAAGATAGCCGGGATGAGAATAGTAAGGATTCCAATGACACTAATCTAGATACCAAGGCTGTCAAGGTTATCAGGATACCTCATACTTACATACCTAGGTAGTAGTACGTAGGTCCTACTATGTATAGTAAAAGTAAATCCAGTGATCGCAGTGGCGGGGCGCAGTGGTGTTGAGGGGCCGAGGGGCAGAGAACCCGATAACGATAACGATAACGGAGACCCGAAAATGGCAAGGCTCGCCAGATTCAGTGACAACCTGAACCTGTGCCGGGAATCAGCGATGGGACGATTCAGCAGGTCCCCCCAACAGGTACCTACCTCTGCTAACCACCTCTGCTAACCACCTCTGCCAGGATCCCGTTGAAGGCTGGAAGCTTTGAAACGAAACAGGAAAAACCACCTATGAGGTACGGACAAGGCCCCAGTTTCTGTCCCAAGCTACTGCATCACCTGCAGACAAGTGTCCTTAGGTCCCAAGGTTTCCAAGGTTCCCAAGGTTCCAAGGTTCCAAGGTTAGGTCAGTACTTACGTAGGTACGTACGCGCTGGACAGCGGGAGATAACATTAAAAGTATTGGATGTAAGCGCAGCAGATAGGAGATCGATAACGCCCGCTCACGGTAAAAGGGAAAAGGGGCTCTCCAACCTCCCGTCACGTTTGCCTACTCCAAGTCTGGGCAACCCATTTGGCTCTACTACTGCGTGCTTAATTCTGCGTGCTCAACTACTGCGTGCTTACGACACACATACGTTGCAGGATAACTGCTAGCTGCTTAGTATGTATCCTGCGTGCGCAACGAGCGGTATTCGTCATCTTCTCGTGGACGCAAACAGCCTTCCATATGGAGACGCGGGCACATGGGCAGGAAGATGACATCCTGGCATCGGATTAGGTGTTAGGTATGTAGGTAGTTGTTCACGTCGCGACCTGTAGCCTGTAGGCTATAGCCTTAGGATCGGGCTCGCTGCCAACGTGTTTCACATTGTATGTATGAAGTGTTTTATATAGCACTAGCTAGGCCTCGTGTATATCACGTAGGAGGGTCATATGAACCATCACGACTGAAGGAAGACGCTTCTCACTCGAAGATCTATATCCTCAAACATATACGACCATCGACGTAGAGTCGCATGATAAGCAGGAGAGCATCATGATAGCAAAAGGCGCTTGCGACGTTGCCCAAGCCGATTTACCCAAACCTGTCATCGCGCGTCTCAGGCCCAAACACATGTTCGGAAACGGGTGTATAGACCTGCATATACTCCATATTGGAACCTACCTACTGATAAATCCACCCAGCAACGAGTGAGCACCGATGCAACATGTTGATAGCCGACAAGTGTCTAGCATAACATACTAGAGCAGCATTACGTAGAGCTCGTCATTCCGATTTGCTAGGGACACATTCGATTAATATAGTACCGTCTCCAAAGACTAATTGATAACGAACTGCCTGCATCAGCTCCGCCGCCGGCTGGCGCCGATTACTATATCGCAGAAGCACTATCATAGGTATGATGTTGCTTATAGCTGATCTCCAAGACTCCATCCGAGGTAGGTAGGTGGAGGATCACGGATAAACACGACTTCCCCCAATGAGTCCGTTTCATAATTAATAAATGCCTGCCGGCAGAAGAGCAGCAGGAGTAGCAGCAGCAACTACCTCTTTAGTCCGGAGTTTGAGACAAGTAAAATACATTACCTACGGATGATAACAACAATAGGCATGAATACGGCGTCACTGGATTGCGCAATGGAATGAGGTGAAAATAATGGAGAAAATTGGAGTAGCGACGGGCCTGAAACTGTCGTAGGCGTACACGTACGTTGTCTAGCAGAAAAGTCGCACGACGAAAGGGCAGTCGATTGAAGCTGCACCCAACCGAATCAGGGAGATGAAGTTTTCGCCCGGGTACCTCTACGTCCAAGGCGGCGACTGAGCATGCCCGAGGACTGTCAAGTAGCAGGAGTAGGTATGGTCGCACGGCAGTCTCCAAAGGAGCGTCCGTCCTGTTGTTGAACCAACGACCCAAGACTCCACGGCGTCAAGCACGAGAGACACCCATACAGAGGGCACGGAGGGCTGGAATGGGGTAGCACTGCATCCGTCCGCCTGTGAATATGGCACCATAGGTAATAGGTAATTACAGTTTATTTGCAGCAGCAATGCAGTGTCGTCGCTTTTGATTTGCCAATGTCTCTCAGATCTGGCACAATACGACCCAACGACTCAATAAGAGACAGTCACTCTCATATCACAGGCCGGAGGTGACGTGACGCCGATTTTACATCAGCAGCGTCAATAGAGACACTTGGGAGCATACAGCATACAGCATATAGCATAGCGTACACAGCCCCGTGCACCCCGTCCAGCCGCTAGGTGAGCTCCGATTAAACCGGCCGGCAGATAAACGCCCCTCAACACTACGTCTTCGCACCGAAACGTACGTACTTGATAATCGCGAAAGATCGGCCGACGACTCACGCAGCACCATTTTGTGAGGAGATCAGTGGATGCGGGAATATTGGGGGCCTTGGAGATGCTGCGTCCAGGTCCAGAACCTCAAAGGAATATGGAACCGCCCGACGGTCTTGAACTCTCTTTCTGCAGCGAACACGCGGACACGACGGAGGCGACCCTCTTCGCGGCGGGCGATAAGCTTCGATCGGGGCTCCGTATCTCCACTCCATAGGCCGCCTGTTCTAAGAATTACATCGCATCGGGTAGATTACCGATGTCGACACCTCGAAGGGGCCTTACACGATCAGTTACGATCTCGGGGTAATAGGTATGTAGCTAGGGCCCTTGGTTCATGTGTGCTGTGGTAAGCTAGACTGGGTTTAAAATTGGATAGAAGCGGTCAAAAGGCAATTAATAGGTCCTGAGGGGTCCTCTGCCATGAGGGACGCCATGAGGGGACACGCCCACGAGGGACGACACCGAAAACGAGAGCCCGGCCGGCGAGACGACACTGGCAACTGGACAGCCAGACAACAACAGCAGACGGACTGGCTGGCACTGCTGCGAGGGCGAGGATGCAGGTTGAAAGGAGTGCATATGTGTATTCATGCGCCCACCCAATGACTGGCGTGATAGGCTTAGCTGTGAAACAGAAAATGCTGGAACGGTCGAGACGCCCATGCGCGTTTGTAATTGGAGCTGGCCACCCTTTGTCTGCATAATCGTGGGGTTGCAGCAACGTGTCCGTCTCTTCCTCGTGTCGCCTTTGTGTCTGTTGTGCCGGTTGTGCCTGTTGTGCCCTTGGGACTTTGGCTGGGAGCCACGGGTACATGCTGCGGTTAGAGAGATACCTGGCGATCCAGCCGTAGGGCCAGGGCGCTCTACCCGTGTCGCGTGTCTCTTCGCTGCTGATTCCGGCGGCCATCCCACGGGCAGCTGTTAGCCAATACCACGCCTGCTTGTACCGGGCGGTGTAATGATCTGCAGGGAAGTTGTCTGCTTGCAGCCCGTCTCTTGTACCATCTTGTACACGGTGCCGCTGCCGCCACTAAGGCGAAACCTTGGAACTGACAAGGAAGGTTCGTCCACTATGCTGCTAACCCGGGAGCTGCTAACCTGCAAGCTGCTGCTAAATCGGGTCTGAGGACTGTCATGCGCACCATCATTGGCCTGGGCCTGAGCTCTCTGGAGCACTAACGCTGGGGTTTCTCCAACAATGTCCAGTCAGCCAGTCAGTGGCTCTTTCTTCCCAGATGGCGACTTCAGGCACTGCAGGCACTCAGCACTCCAGGGACCTCAGGCACTGTGAATTCCATGTCTCGAGCTACCAAACCAGCCAGGCGTGCCAGGCCAGCTGGAGGTCCTGGAGGTCCTGGATATCAGGTCTCGGAGCCATGCCAAGACATACCTTACTTCGATGGCTAATAAATTCTTGCTATAGCAGTACATCATCCCCAATGCGACTCGAACGGTTAAGCACGACATCTGTCGCAACCGGGGGCGTCCGATGGGGGTGGTAGAAGTAGCTGCCTAACTGCCAGAGTGCCAGATCGCCTGCCCTCACTGCCAGACTGCTCACTGCCCTCGCTGATGGCGTGGCCCCCTAGACATGATTATGTCGTTTCTTCATCATCGCTCTCCCAGAATAAGATTTGCTATGCCCACAGTACGCTGACAGTAAACAGGAACTGTCCCCAATGTCTTGGTTGCTTATCATTCATTAGCCTGGATCAAGACAAATCGACATTCGTTCGTCGACTGTCTCATTCTATCAATCTTCCATCTACAGTATCTAATCGGTACTTCATAGTGTGTATGCATCCATTGTATCATTTGTATGTACTATGGAGCGTATGGGGCGCGATGTGCATATGTACAATTGCCAGCCTAGAGCAGCTGAGCAGTACTTGATAGACTGCCTAATGCCTACTGCCTAAAACGTCGTTGGCACTTGACTGTTTCCAGGCAGGTCCCTTGCCCCTTGTTGTCGTTCCTGCTCTTGTTCGTGCGTGCTCTTGTTCAGCAATTGCCAATAGCAAGCAACATTGGACTTCAGAGATTCCCCGATCTCCCGATACCCTGATGTCCCCAGATACTCTAGCATCCAGAAAATTCCCAGATAGCTCCCAGATACATACAAGAGATATTTATGTCATGCCCTCACGCCCTCACGGCCTCATATCCCCTCATCTACCGTTACATAGGCACTCACATCATACGCACTCGCCGTAGGCACTTACACAAGCACACAAGCACTTACACAGGGCCTACTTATTTATTCCAGTAAGTAGCCTCCCCTGCTCCCCTGCTCCCCTGCTCCCCTCCCCCCTGCTCCCTCCCACCATCCTCTGGTTAGCGCCATTGCTCTGAGTCGCTCCATGCTCGTCCCACTCACACACGACGTAGACACTGGACACAGACACCACCAACCCAGCGACGACGGCGACTGACCAGTCATCGAGCTACCCACCCTGCCACCCTCTACTATTACCTGTCGCCTAGTTGCTAGTCCCGTACATATTACATAGTAAACTACCTGGTAAACTACCTCTGCTAGACTGCCAGAGCTGCTAGACACACACCTAATTTGGTCCCAGTTCATCTCCCATCGGCTCCATCCTATCTCGTCCTACTCGAGCGAACCCATCTATCCGTCCACGTCCACCATCTTCTTCTACTGCTTCCTGATTGACACCGCCATCAATTTACCTTTTTATCTTCTCGTCTTCTCGTCTTGTCGCTCTCTGTTCCTCTCTCCGTGCCCCTATCCACAGCAAGCAGCTATCACCAATTGCTCCAAGTTCCCATCTGTAGAGTCACGAGAAGGAGTCTTTTACTCAGCATACCCTTCCTACCTAATTAATTGCCAATTACTCATCCTCTCTTTCCTTTGAGTGACCACTCGACCTGACCCCCTTTCAACCCGCTCCTGCCTCAGCTCCAGGTCTCAGCCTAAGCCTAAGCCTGCATTGTTGGCCACGATAACCACCTGCCAGCCATATAGGAGCCTTTGTTCTGCCAGGACAGTTCATAACCCCTTAGTAGCCACCCTCGCAAACCCCACGACTTCGAGCACTTGCAAGCACATATAAGCAACTTCCAAGCAATACAAGCAAAGCTCTCTTGCGAGATCCGAGGCTCCGCACCCTATCTTCGACTCTTCATAGCCTCCGACCACGTCACACCAGTCCGAACCCGCTTTGACTCAATTTGTATATTGCCGGATCCGCTCTCAAGCCGGGACCAACCTTGCACTGACGTCCACTGCCAGCGAACATCTGTCAACAAGTCAACGGGTTTATACGTAGTCTATAGCGCTCTTACAAACCACTCAAGCCGGCCTTGTCCGTCCAGCCTTCCAAGATCAGATCTCGAATCCTCGTGAGCAGGTTCCATATATCTACCGGTCTTGAATCCTGTCCTACCTAGGTGGCAGGCCGGTCTCCTCGACTAGGTCATCAAACGCCACGATACCCCAACCCCTCAAAGCCAACGCCAACCGAGTACGTCCTCCACGACAACATCTCATTCGAACGCTCGAATGTCACCTATCCGCCCTCGACTGTACGTCTTGGAATCGTGAAAACGTCCCTCTCGAACACTTGCTACCTGATCTGGTCGTATACTCCACGCTACCTCGGAGCAGAACGAACACGTATACCCAGGATCCCAACTGCTCGCGTATCCCATAAAGATACAAGACAACTTCCACTCTTTGAGATTTCTTGCAGAAGCGCTTCCATGTCATTATAACGACTTTTCTTTCATTCTTTCAGGACCACCAGTCCGCCTCCATTCACGACTATTTTGCTACTTTCATTTGTTCACTAAACCGGAATACCCTCGATGAGCCTCTGACCCGTTAACGACTTGGAGTTTTAAATTGATTTGCTTTCTCGGACGTCTCGCCGGACCTGTATATTTTCTCTGCCGTACGCTCCAACTACATTTCTTGAAGAAGTTTTCTTTTATTCTTGCCTGCCAGGCCCCTCACCACATTGCTTGCCCCTGGCTGCCTGGCCTCACTATCGAATACCAATACCAAATACCTGGGATATCTCTAGCCTGTACACAACGACAAAAAAAAGTTTATTGCCTTGGGTTTCAAACGGATCTTGAACGTTCTTAACATAGACGGTTGGAAAGAAGAAAGCTTGTACGCTTGTACCACTATCTGAAGTTCACGCTTCAATATCCTCATCTTTCGTCTCGTGTTGGGACGTCATGGAATGCTTGAGAAACAACTTTCAAGATGGCGTTCTACTCGACGGGAGGTTTCAAACACTCTCCCCTCTTAATCATGGATCTTTTGGGATGGTGTTTACGGCGCGGGATCTTCAGACCAACCAACTTGTTGCGGTGAAGTGTCTAACCAAGCGGGCTATTGCCACTGATGCTGGGATAGAGTTTGCATTTGACGAAAAATCCGAGGAGCTCTTCTGCCACCGCCGTCTGGGCGCTCAGCCTAACATCGTGAATCTCATCCACTCTTTCGAGACTGAGGCTCACATGTACTTGGTACTCGAATACTGCTCCCACGGGGATCTGTACGAGGCGATCCGCACCGGATGTGGGCCTCTCGAAACGGAACATGTTCGCCGTTTTATGCTTGAGCTTGTAGATGCTGTCTCGTACATGCATTCGAAGGGCATCTACCACAGGGATATCAAGCCAGAGAACATCTTCCTCACCGAGACGGGCGCTATGAAGCTTGGCGACTTTGGGCTGGCGACTACGGATAAATGGAGTTACGAAACAACTGTTGGGAGCGACCGCTACATGTCGCCTGAGCAGTACGACTCGGCTGGGGCTGGGTACTCCCCGGCGCAGGCTGATATCTGGGCAATTGGTATCTGCCTGCTCAACATCCTCTTCTCGCGGAATCCCTTCACGACGCCAACCGAGTCTGATCCCCTGTTCCTGGACTTTTCTCGCGACAAGCAGTCCCTCTTCGACGTGTTCCCTTCCATGTCCCAGGATACTTACGAGGTCATCGTGCAGTGCATGAACCTGGACCCGACCAAGCGGTCTCTTGTCGGTGCCAGGAATGCCCTCCAGCGAGTGATCAGCTTCACCACTCTGGATGAGGTGCTCGACGACTTCTGCGCTGGCGAGCGGGCCACAGTTGCCACTGCCAACCGCGAGCCTCTTCGCACTCCCTCGCTCCAGAGCCCGCAGTTCGACAACGGCTCCTTCCCTTGGGCCAAGGCCCTCCACGCCAGCCCACATCCCCTCAGGCAGCTTAGTGCCATTCCTGACGATGAGAGCTACACCGAAGACCTCTTCCCGAAGTCGGAGGGTACCGTGGATTGGTTCTCGGGCTCTGCCCAGACACCTTCGATGTCATCCGTTTTCACTTCGAACCTGGCAACGTCCATGAACTCCCTTGCCATCTCGGGGCCAATGAACGTTCCGGCGCGCGGCGGGGCCAGAGCCTCGGCCATGTCTGGGTCTCTGCCAATCACCATGTCCAGGCCGAGGCCGAGCTTGAACGCCATGTCCATGGTGTTTGGCCGCCAAAAGGATGCCGTGTCTAAGAGCTGGAGTGACATGTGGGAGGAAGATGTCGAGGAAGATGAGCAGGAACTTGCTCGCCAGCTCCAGGCGCTCAAGCAGCTGAACTCGAGGACTTGGAGCCACGAGAGCAAGCGGGATGCGACGCCGACTCAGCACGGTCAGGTGACCTCGGCCGAGGTGTCGGCACAGGATGATGACAAGACAGCGGAGGCTACATCGCCCGTCGGCGATACTTTCTCGAACGATATTGACGACGATCTGGTTGCTGACGGTTTCTTCTTTCATGAGGCTCCCGCCCGCAAGGAGTCTGAGCACAACTTGGCCCGCTACTCGCCACCATCCAAGCGCAGCGTGCTTGACAAGTGGGCACAGCTTGGGCAACGTCGACGAGCTGTCGCCGGATCGTCCGGATCGAGGTCGCCCGGCAACAGTCCACAGTCCAAGCGCCAGCTTGGTTTTGCTTTCAACGGGTCGTATGCATTGGGGACGGGATTATGGGACAATTCGAATCAGCATAGTCAGAAATGGGATCGGGACCGCCCCATGGCGGGCGGTTGCCCGTGGACTAAAAGCCGAGATTGGAATAACCCATGGCGCAAGGAGAGGCGCCATGGATTCGGCGATGAGTGGGTTGGCCACTGGCAGGAAGCTCGAGTTATCTGAGCACCTTTTTGTCAGTGGGCCTCTTGTAGTTGGGCTCATCACCCACTTTCGGGATATTGTCTTAGGTGCTGCTGAACGTCGTTACACTACTCATTCTGTTCTATTTTTTCTTCTCTTCTTCATTTTGGTAATAACGCCTGGCATGGTCATGCATGGAATGCATGCAGCAAGGAAACCATGGTCACGACGGACAATGGTTTAGGTGGTTGGATCACGAAGTTTGGCAATTGGCAGCACCCTTATGACACATCCCGTGGGATCGATCTAGCATCAACTCGCTCTCTAGGTATTAGATATCTCCAGATTACAACATACAATACCAGAAGTTACCCACTCAAGACCGAGTTCCAGCATATTGGCTTGCGCGTGATTGTTCATCCATCTGCTCGTGGATGTTTCTACGACAACCTTGGTGATTTGATTTTACTTACTACACAGTTCTCACTACGCAGTTCGCATCACTTGATATTGGCACAACGGTGTAAGAGTCAGAGTATAAGAGCTTGAATGTAGGCCAGTTCCATTCATCATATACTAGTACGTAATTATATATGTTTGACGCCAAAGAGGCTGCATATGTATCTCGTTC
Source organism: Diatrype stigma (assembly GCA_022225965.2). Lineage (NCBI taxonomy): Eukaryota > Fungi > Ascomycota > Sordariomycetes > Xylariales > Diatrypaceae > Diatrype > Diatrype stigma. Next base: position 95,332 of record JAKJXP020000101.1, on the reverse strand, counting down.
TTCGTTAATTACTAAGAAATAGTCATTTCTGGAATGCCTTGCTTAGCTTACGTGTAGCCATCCACAATCTCCGAGCGCAATGGCCATGGGGGGCGTCTCGCCTCGTCACGCCGTACCCCCTAATTATTTACTATGTAATCAATGTTCGTGCTCGTGACGAGACGAATTTCCGATCGTATAGATAGGGTTCGTTAGCATATATCGCCACGACGGACCTAGGCATGTAGGAACGGGAAGAGACGGGAAACCGCATCTCCCCGGTTTCCGAGTCATTCATTAGACTGACTACCTGACCCAGTGGACGGCGGTCGTTGATCTATCTATCTACATAGCAGATCTAATCGGCAAGCTTCCGGTTAGATACGAACTCACCTACCTAACTTCAATGACGTATGGGAAGTGTCTCTTGGAGATCAGGTAGATAGCAATAGATAAGTTATCGTCGGCGGAGTACCTATTGACCATTGATTGACTTCGCAGCGCAGCGGGGCCGTCATTTCCCTACGGCGGTGATTTGTTGGGAATAGGTACCTAAGGAGGGAAAGGGGGGATCGGGGCTCGGGTCGGCCTGGGTCCGTCCCATTTCCACGGGTCATGGGGACGGATGGATAGGTAAAGTTACACACTAGCCTGACACGACTCCAACTGCCAAACTGTACGCACGAATACATGTGTGTAACTAACTAGGTGCCCGAGGGAACCTAATAATAGCCTTCTGATAGGTACGTGGTACGACCTGCTGATGAGCCATAACATATGGGCCCGAACCCGATTCCGGAGCGGCGCGTTCGGAGGCCGCCTAGAACCCGCTCAGTGAATACATAGTATGCACTTCGCAGAGGAAGGTTATGATAATGGGAACTTGTTAACTATAGACCTACTATGTACAGATGATTATTATGTGTCAGTTATTACCTCACCGACGCGGCGTCCAATGTATCAATCAATCCGCGAGCTTCCATTGCTTATCTTTGGCATGTCACTTGCCTCTAATTACATAGTACCTAGGTATGCACTGGGTACCCGACAATAAGATGAGCCCGCGATGGCATCCTTACTAGTACGTAGGATAGCTTGCATACGTAGCTGTTATCCATGATTAAAATAGCTAGGGAGCTATTATGTACTGGAGTCTAAAACCGTGCTGCTCCAGCTTATTGCCTAGCCAGCCGCTAGCTCGACAGGTTGAGGCTGTGAAATTTAATAAGACATTATCGAGTACGAAGTGGACTATGTAGTAATGATCGTAAGTACATATTGACTAACTTACCTACATACTTAGTCACGATGTAGGTGTGCATGTATATATGACGAATACCATGGGGTAGATTTGTTTACTTCGACACGTGTGTCGTCCATGTTGACAGCGTGTCAGTTCCAAGATGGGTGGTGACGTTTTTCTGGTGTTTCGGTTCTCGGATGCGCTGGAATGAGCTGATTATTAACTGAATTCCACCATATTACTCGCCAATTCACTAACAGCTCTTGTAATAAGTACCGGGTAAGCTGATAAATGGTAGATGGGTACTTTAGTTGGCTATGGTTGTAAATCGATCGTGGACTTCCCATAAAAGTCGCACGGGAGTCGAGCAACAACCCAATGGAAGAATGGGAGCTTGCTGTACCGTTGCGTTACGGATAGGTAGGTCCTTCAAGTTTGCATATATCCAAGTGATCTCACGCCGTTGACATCAGCTCGAAAACCTCTTTGGAAAGGGGCCATCACGGCAGATGGCAACGCCTACTGGAGACAGCGAGGGCACCGGATATACTTCGATATACAGATTCAAAGTGAAGTGCCTTCTTTAAACTCGTTTTAGTATGTAAACTTATATTTTGTGAAACCAGAAAAAAAGGGAACGTGTCCTTCATAGCCAAGATCGATGCAAGCATATATATGACATGGCTGAACGAGTGTATAGAGATATAGAGTATAGAAAAAGAAAAGGAATAATAATACCTCTCAAACGAAACCATTCCTGCTTTGCTACCTTCAGGCATAAGGGGTGTGTTGTGCAGCCCAAGCCGGACACCTGGGGTAAAGACAGCTTTGCTAGTCTTGCTACACTGTCCAGGACATTTCAGGATTGTTGTTTGTAGTTAGGCAACTGGCCCTGCGTAAGATGATAGCTAATGATGATGTAGCCGCATGTGACTTCAGTCTATGGTGGATACCTACCTAGTCAACGAGGAAGACGGGAAGAACCGTTAAGACGTTCCATCGTCGTGTGTTTTACCCTCCCGTTGACCTCGGGCCACCTCGGGGTTGACGACCATCGAGACCTATGAGACATCTCATATTTCCTACTATCCGTCCCATGAACATGCCAGGCCAGACGATCAACTAGGTACGGAATAGAAACTCTGTAGCCAGGATAGGATAGTATACTAAGACCATTTGATAGTCGTGGCCAGGCTTTCCAATCGGTGGAGGCGAGTCGAAGTCTGGCATTCCAACCAAGTCTTACGAAATAACCCCTTCACATTCCAGCACATCTATCTTCCCGTTGTTTCGGTAAAACAGGCAGAGTCAGTCAGTCCCCTTCGAGAAACATCTTGTCTTACAGCTAGCGAGTATATCGCAAAAGATTTGATTATTTAGGCATAATCTTGGTCGGGATAGCCGCAAGTTCTTGCATTGTTGACAGTCGTCTACATAAAATTTTAAATGTGTTGAAAATAACATACATTCCAGAGTAGAAGTGCCCCTATTTCAGGGTAGAGGGCAATAGCGTGTCTGCTTAGATGTGCTACTAGACAACCTCATCGCCAGGTCTCATTATTGCTGCAGTTTTGTTACTCCGACAGGAAAGGAGGAGCGGGGGGCATGCAATGGGAATGCAACTCAACTCAGATACTGGTTGGTATACTTAATGTTAAAGGAGACGGTACAGGCGGTCACGGTCCTGGTGCACAACCCAAGAAAAAGAGCAAGTGAAAGTAGAACAATGCAAGCCATTGCCATTGATGATCATATGTAGACATATTTATTTCCCCGTCTCATATCTCCGTTCCCGGGGAAGTCAGACACTGCAGTGCTATTATTTACATGAGCCAGTCGCTTGAGAACTACATCCACCACCACTACCATCACTATCCCGACCATGTTATGCTATGTCTATCGCATGATAACGATGCGAATGCAACAACTGTCATGCGAGAAGCCAAGGGGGAAGACGGAGGATACACCTTTCTTCATTGATAGGTAGACATCGCCTCTCTTACCTCATTCGGCACCAATAAGGCTCTTAGGCAAGAACGCCCAGACGGTTCCGACGATAGAGAGCAGCAGGGAGAGCAGCATCACGCACCACGTGAATACGCGCTCGCGACAGCTGATTTCGTGGCCGAAGAGCTTCAGGTAGAACGCAAGGGGAAGACTAGATGAACAAAGAAATATAAATCATTAGTCATCGGAAGTTACAGTGGATAGGGGCGGGATGGAAAAGAAGTAAGCGGAATCTGTGCCGTTAAACTCACGTCACGCATATGGTGAAGCAGAGCGCGCTGCCCATGAACGCCATGATGGAATCGAAGGCGGGGAACAGGATGGCGACGAGCAGGAACACCAGCAGCGTCACGATCCTGACCGCGGCCTTCATGATGCCCCGCGAAGCGCTCGACAGCCCGATCAGGTGGCCTTCCTCCGAGACCACCTGCTGGCGCAGTCCGAACAGGACCTCGAACGTGGTGATGATCGGCTGCGCATTCAGGGGAATCTTGGTCAGGGGGATGATGGAGATGAATATGACCAGGAGGATGTGCAGGACAGCCGGGTAGCCCATCTCTTCAAGAATGTTGGCCGTGATCTCGTCGTGTACACCGTCTCCGAACATCAACAAGCCCACCACGGCCACCGACGCGTCGATAAGATACTGCTCCACGTCAATTCAGGCACTTCTTTTGCGGATAGGACCGTGCGGGTACTCACGCTGATGCCAAAAGTGTATTTTATCGCCTGATCTGTCAGCATTTCATATATCCAGAGAGACATGGCATGCAACTCACCTCCTTGAAGCGGTAGGGATGTCGCATGTCTCGGTAGATCTACCAACCACGTTAGCTTTACTGTTACCCCAGGATTTCAACAAGGAGGCCCATACATTGGGGAAAACGCCATGCCCACCCCATGGAGACATCAGCAGTCCGAGGGACAAGGGCAGAGTCAGCCAATTGGCAGGAAAGAGATACGTCGTAGCCGGCTCGAGAAGCGACCCGGGAGTGTGTGGCTTGAGGAAACCGCACACGAACACGATGATGACGACTGAGGCTGGTGGTTAGCCTCGTTCCCTTGTGAGATCTAGGAGGGATATGCAAGTGACCTACTGCAAAAATTGCATACGATGCCAATAAAACTGGTGAAGCTGAGTATAGAAAGGGGAGCAAATTGCAAGGGTACAAGTATTAAGGCGCAGACGATCTTCCACCCTACCACGGTCAAAGTTCCGGGGAACAACAGGGCTAGCGAGTCGGCAAACAGTACAATCAGCGCCACGCACTGCAATATAGGAAGTCAGCAATCGCCTCCTTACGGGTATTGTGATGAAGTATAGAGGTCGTTCGGGAAACCCTTCCACCCGGATTGTGTTACTGTGACCAACCCCAGCCTCTGGAAGCCGACTGCGAAGAGAACAGAATAATGAATCGGGAAGTTGTTTGGTTTGCTTACCGCCGCGAGTAGCTCGAGCGTGAATAGGACTGAGGTCACTATTCGAGCCTTCCTCCCAAACGAAATGTAGGCGATGTCGGAGAACGTGATCATAGTAGGATCCAAGTTCATACATTTCGCCAGTATCCTCGCCGTCCAGCTGGTCACCAGCGCACACAGGCCCAGGATGACCATGCCGCAAACCCAGCCGGCGTACTTGAGCCCCATGGGCAAGCTGAGCAGGCCGACGCCAATCAGGACACTATGATATGATATGTCTAGTCAGCATTTCTTTCCACCCTCTTTTCCCTCTGCTTTTCTTGGGCCCCTTATCTCTATTTACAGGTACCCCTCCGAAATACGAATTGGACGTGGTCGCTAGATAGTCATAATCATAAGGGGGAGGAAGAACACCCACTTCGTAGCATTCATGACCGTCTGCGGCAGGGTGGACTGCCCGGACACCGCGAGCACGATCCGGCCCTCCTGCTCCACCTCCTTGACCAGGATGGGCGGCCGCTCGCCATCGGGCACGTTGACGCCCGACTCCTGCTGCTGGCGCCACAACTCCGCCGCGTGCGCCATCGACGGCCGGCTGATGTCGTCGCCCGACCGGACCGTGTCGACGTCGGCGTCGACCGTGCCGTAGCTCCGGTACGTCCCCCAGCTGCCGGCGATGTCGGGCGCCGCCAGGTGCGGCGGCACCTCGAAGATCGAGTTGCTGCGCCGCCCCCGCGGTGAGCCGCTCCCCACCGACGACGAGAGCACTCTGTATAGATCGCTGTTAGACCGCTGCCGCTTCGCTTCTTGGGCATGTTGATCATGACGGTTGTCTCGGGGCGACGCGGCGCCACTGCGATCGCCGCCACCGAGGTGCGAGGCCGGCTCTGTTGCACCATCTTCGTCCTCTCCTACAGTATCAATGTCCGCGGCCTCGAGGTGTTCGCGGATCAGCGATGCCTTCGGGCCCGCCCCCGCCCCCGCCTCGACATCGCCTCTAGCATATTGTTGGTGGTGGTGGGCGGGCTCCTGGTCAGGCGCGAAGGCGAAGCTCGGCCGCTGCGGGATGACCTCGGGGAAGACGGCGGCGCGCTGCCAGCTGCGGCTGAATTGTCGGATGCTGTTGACGCCGCCGATGTCCGTGAGACCGGCGAAAGGGTTCGTGCTCGAGGACCTGTTTTGTATATCGCACGCCAACGGGCATTTTCGTGGTCAGCCAACCAGTCATTTTCACAGAGGAAAAGAGAAAAGAAATATCAGCAGTAACAGCCAGCCAGCCAGCCAAAAATCTCATCTTATTTCACCTCATCTGTTCCCCTGAAAGCCAAGCAAAGCAAAAGAGAACCAACAAAAGCAGAGCTGGTGACCAACCTCCTACGGCCGAGCGCTGGTCGTTCTCGCGACTCCCCGTTGTCGCTGAGCAGAGGCCGCTGCTCCCCCTCAAATCGGATGCTGCCCTGGTTTCCGGGCGAGCCCGCGCTATCGCTGCGGCCCGGGGAGGCGCCGCGGTCGTACTCGTCCCATGACGTTGGCTGTCGAGAGGGCATTTATCTTTTTCTTATCCTTCTTCTGTCGGGTGATGACCTAGAACACCTGCGTGGGTATGTTTTGGCGAGCGGGCGTCGGGAAGCGCAAAACACGGCGATAACCACTGCGGCAGCAGTACGTATGAAAGCTAACCTGCGGACACCTCTTACAGCAACAACAACCTCGCCTCGTACGACCGGACTATAGGTACCTAGAACAGGAAGGCGGGGTGTGAAGTTTCGGCTTGGTAACGGGCTACACGACCAGAATATCCTGAGGATGGTGAGGTTGAACAAGCAAGCAGCAAGCAAGCAGTCACGAAGATGACGGAGACGAACGGGGGTGAACAACAACAATATGCTATCGCCAATTGACACTTTATTACGAGAAACACATACTAATCGCAACGTAGAGCAGATAGGAGAGAGAGAGGGCAGGCAGTTCACACTGCTTGATATATTGGTTCTTCTGCTCTGCTGCCCTGCTTTTCTGGCAGACTGGGAGACTGGCAGACTGGGAGACTGGGGTTTGGCCTGGCGCATCTATCCGCCCGAACTCCCTCGACAAGCCGGCGGGTTAGCTGCGCGATTGCAGATTGTGGTGGAGCTGCGTAGAAAGTCATGGGAGGTAAACCCATGGGAGGGAGGTACTAATGTTACATGTACATGATGTGGATGATACCTAGTAGGTACCTGGTAGCATGGAGATGTTGCAGGTGGGATTGATACCGGTGTACTTCGGCAATGCCTTCCCCAGCGTGAGGGAAGAGGGAAACTTGAGGGAACGCGGCGGAATTTGCTTGAACGTCCCCGTACCTTCCTATCTAGCCTTCCTGCCCTCCCCATAGAGACTCCATACACACATTGGCAGGTATGTACGTACATACATAGTACCTAGGTAGCAGTCAACATAAACCCTGCCGACGGCCTTATCGCAAGCACCCCACCTCCCACTAGCTAACCCCCTTGGCGCAGTTCTGGGGCTCGAGCCGCCGCTTATGCTGGCATTGACCAATGCAATGCCGCACTTGCTTGGTGGGGTTGTAGACGGACTGGACGGAGACCGGCCCCCTAGGCCTGGGAGTGGGCAGTTGGAACCAAGCAAGGCTGATGAATTTTTCCCTCTTTCCAGACCTCGTTTCGCTTCTCATCGGTTAAGCAAGGAGAGTGCTATCATGTCTTGTCTGTGGTGTCCTCCGTTTCTAGATGGAATGAGAAGAAAATTTTTCGCCAACTCTGGTCACTTGTTCCAGGGTTGCATTCCCCGACGAACGAACCTCTCATGATTTTCTTCACCTCCCATGTGTACGGGTTGGTGCTGCTCGGAATGTCTTTTTAAATTGATTGACAAGCAGCGGCGTGTGATGTCAGAGAGGGTCCGGGTTTTAGTAGAGGCCAGGGCAATCAACCACTAAAAGCAACAGGGTGGCCCGCACCGCGATTCGCGGGCGATGGTGAGGGTACGGCAGGTATCAGTGCATATCTGCATGGAAGATGGAAGCAGATGGTCATGGCACTCCTTCCCCAATTCGCTCGCAGTTTGACTTCTGATAATTACCGATGCTTTCCATGAAGCAGCAAGGCATTCGGCTCATGAAACCATCAGCTGCTCGGCTGAAAAAATTTCTTCTCGCAAGTTGAAGGACGAAACCATGTGTGTGCATTCAACGGCTGCAAAGAGTACCTAGGTATTCTTCAACTAAGAGACATCTTACAACTTAGTTACTATGGATGTATGTATATGCTGTAGTAGGTAAAGAGTTCGGGTTGATAGCCAATCAGGATAGTCCGATAGTCGAATCAGCAAGAAGAACTACGATAGACTAGCAACAAAGTAATTACTACATAGTACTTATGTAGTTGATTTCGTTAAGGGTATTGTCGACAGCAGCATTCAAGTAATTGAAGAGACTAGGATCCTGACCGTAATTGTTTTGCTAACCGCTAGTTAGCACCGGATCCAAAAGCTATGGTATCTGCATATTCTCAGTGGGAGAGCAGTCGGATGGTATGTAATCGAACATCGAACTCCATTCATCCAAACCCAGTGGTCAGTCAGGCTGGCTACCAGGATGGATGATACTGCCATATAACATCCGACTTGGACTTATATATATATAGTTGCAAGCACTGGCCATCCTTGGGGATGCCAAGCTTGGCTCGTTCGTCTCTTAGAGTTTAGCTCACATCGATTGACAACGTTGACACAGCATTGGTTTTACCAAGTGATCGCACTACAGATACTCAAGATACTCAAAACAACTTTCGAAGATTCTGAAGCTGTGGAATCACTTATATATACACCCAGGTGCTGACGGCCGAGCTCCACGAAGCCATGTGAAGAGCCGCAGCGATGTTGCACTCATAGGGAAAGAAAGTAGTATTCTACTATGGACAAGTTGCTATAGACACGCTCAATAACCGAACTCAATCTGAACTTGGCAAACTGGAGACTCGATGTGTATCAGGGGAAAGGGATATATTATATGAACAGGTACGGAGAGCGAGTCAATGTGAAGGGAAACGTCTGTAGTATTCGACTGTGTTTAGGGTGATCCATACACATCATGCTCATCTAGCCCTGGAAAAGCACATTGCGTATATTTCCTTGCATTCTATAGCCTTGTTGGTTCCCGGGTAGCTGTAACCCCCTTTTTTGCCTTGGAAAATATGTTATCTCTTGACTTAGTTATGGATTGCTGGTCATTACTGCTAGCTAGACGCTGATTTCCTGGTGCTCAAAAGTGAGAAGCTGGCTGTATTACGACCGAAGCCGTTCAGCTTAAACCTGCTTTCAGTGTTATTCGGCAGAGTGTCAAATATCACTAAAGGTCTCTCTCTGTATATAGTAAGCCCCTCAAGGTCGTTGTAATAATAACTGTCACACGCAGTGATGATTTGCGGGTCTAAAGACTGTCAATTATCCTTACAACCACCTTGCCCCTTGTAGGGTTTGTAGCTACGGGCACTGAGTGCTTGGCTGAGGTTGTTGACCATATTGCTGTTTTTGCCCTTCATGCCAACAGCAAACCCGGGCTGACAACTGCTTGAAACCCGGAAGGAGCGGTCTTGCTTGGAGTGAGTTGACTTTGTTGTGCCCAAGTTTTGAGGTCTCAAGTTCTTGAGTATCAGAAATCAAGTAGACATCCACCGGCAAGGAGGGGCAGGATCTTAACTCCGATCGTTGTCAAGGCACGTGTGTGTAGATAAGATTGGGTTCGTGCGTACTGTAGGTACAGTACCTACCTGGGTACCCATGAATTGTATGTAAGTGATGTATACTGATGATGGTGACAGGATGTAGTTAGGTAACTGCGTAGAAGAAAACCAAATTCAGACCGAAACCCCTTTTGTCGCCATAGACATCAATAGAACAAGAACAATAATATGTCTTAATAATCCAAGCAAGGCTGACATTCGATAGTATTCGTAGCCACGTATCGTTTGTTGAGTGCTCCGTACCCAATCAATAAGGTAATGCCATTGGGTGATTGCGTATCAGCCTGTCTGCCTGTTCCTGCCTGTCCTGCCTGCCACCGTGCATCCGTAGATGTACTTGTGTGCAGGTGCCTATGCCTGCGTTTGCCTGCCTTCGGTACATGCCACAAGGACGCTAAAGGTGTGTTCGACCTGGCATCTGGTACAAACCACTTGGCCACAGGTGGCAAGAACACTGAAAATCCATGAGTTTCTCCCACCTGCCACTTGAACTTGCTAAGGTTGCCACGGAGGGACTCAGCGTGGCCTGAGCTCTAGGTACCTTAGCAATCGTCATACCTGAACAGCTACTTCAACCTTTAAACACACCTGCAACCTGCAACCTGCAACCTTGAAGGTCCGGACAACGAACTTATTACCTACTCTACCTCCCCATCATCCATTCCCATCTCCAAAATCTTCCATAGATTTTTCTCTCACACCGCATCGCAGAGGACCAGTCTTCCTTTGCAATCCCCTTGGTTACATTTCCCTTTCCCACCTCATTCACAAGACTGGTTCTGCCTCAAGTTGTCCCACCTACATCTACTTCACAACTTCCCCGGGGCAAACGGACACCATGGCAGCAGAGCCCGACCACAAGAAGAAGGCCAACCTGGCGTAAGTGACAGCCTCGGATGGTGTGAAAGACCACGATACTAACACATTTTAGTGATGTTTCCGGTGCAGAGCCCAAAGATGTATGCGCTAGCCTTATCTCTAAACAACCCCTCCGAAGCTGACATGATGTAGGAGAATGACACCTCGACGGCTATTCTGAAGAAGAAGAAGAAGCTCAACCAGTTGATGTAAGCACACAACAGCAGCCATTTCATCGCTATTGCTAATGCATCGTTGTAGGGTCACCGATGCCGTTAACGATGACAACTCGATTATCGCCCTGTCAAATAACACTATGGAGCAGCTCCAGCTGTTCCGTGGCGATACCGTCCTCGTGCGAGGCAAGAAGAGAAAGGACACTGTCTTGATCGTGCTTGCAGACGACGAGCTGGATGATGGTAATGCTCGGCTCAACCGAGTTGTCCGCCACAACTTGCGTGTCAAGCATGGCGACATCGTCACAATCCACCCCTGCCCGGATATCAAATATGTAGGTTTACACATGCCTTCCTTGGGACCCCGGAACCCTGGGATAATCAAGATGTGATCCTGTGGATACTAATAACAAACAGGCCAAGCGCATTGCTGTCCTCCCCATCGCCGACACCGTGGAAGGCCTCACTGGCTCGCTCTTCGATGTTTTCCTCGCACCGTACTTCCGGGAAGCGTACCGTCCCGTCCGCCAAGGCGATCTCTTTATCGTTCGTGGTGGAATGAGACAGGTCGAATTCAAGGTTGTGGAGGTTGATCCTCCTGAGTACGGCATCGTTGCACAAGATACCGTCATCCACTGCGAGGGCGAGCCTATCCAGCGTGAGGAGGAAGAGAACAACCTCAACGAAGTTGGTTATGACGATATTGGTGGTTGCCGGAAGCAAATGGCCCAGATCCGAGAGATGGTCGAGCTACCTTTGCGGCATCCTCAGCTATTCAAGTCCATCGGTATCAAGCCTCCCCGTGGTGTCTTGCTCTATGGACCCCCCGGTACTGGTAAGACGCTCATGGCCCGAGCCGTGGCCAACGAAACTGGCGCCTTCTTCTTCCTGATCAATGGTCCTGAGATCATGTCTAAGATGGCCGGTGAATCCGAATCGAACCTGCGGAAAGCTTTCGAGGAAGCCGAGAAGAACTCCCCCGCTATTATCTTCATTGATGAGATCGATTCTATCGCCCCCAAGCGAGACAAGACGAACGGCGAAGTGGAGCGTCGTGTTGTCTCTCAGCTGCTAACCCTGATGGATGGCATGAAGGCCCGTTCCAACATCGTGGTTATGGCTGCCACTAACCGCCCCAACTCCATCGATCCCGCCCTGCGACGTTTCGGCCGTTTCGATCGTGAGGTTGATATTGGTATCCCTGACCCTACCGGCCGTCTGGAGATTCTTCAGATCCACACCAAGAACATGAAGCTCGGTGATGACGTCGACCTTGAACAGATTGCCGCCGAGACCCACGGTTATGTTGGTTCGGATGTTGCGGCTCTCTGCTCTGAAGCCGCTATGCAGCAGATCCGAGAGAAGATGGATCTCATTGATCTCGATGAGGACACCATTGATGCCGAAGTGCTCGACTCGCTTGGTGTTACCATGGAGAACTTCCGATACGCCCTTGGCGTGTCCAACCCTTCGGCCCTGCGTGAGGTTGCCGTCGTCGAGGTTCCCAACGTCCGCTGGGAAGACATCGGTGGTCTGGAAGAGGTTAAGCAGGACCTCAAGGAGAACGTCCAGTACCCTGTTGACCACCCCGAGAAGTTCCTCAAGTTCGGTCTCTCGCCCTCGCGGGGTGTTCTGTTCTATGGACCACCTGGTACGGGTAAGACGATGTTGGCCAAGGCTGTCGCCAATGAGTGCGCTGCCAACTTCATCTCCGTCAAGGGGCCTGAATTGCTCAGCATGTGGTTTGGTGAGTCGGAAAGCAACATCAGAGATATCTTCGACAAGGCCCGTGCTGCCGCTCCTTGCGTCGTCTTCCTAGACGAGTTGGATTCTATCGCCAAGGCTCGTGGAGGGTCTGTCGGTGATGCTGGCGGTGCATCTGATCGTGTTGTTAACCAGCTTTTGACCGGTAAGTTACCCTGTAGGGATTCTGATGGGAGATATCCTGCTAACATACATCAGAAATGGATGGTATGACTTCCAAGAAGAACGTCTTCGTCATTGGTGCTACAAACAGACCTGAGCAGCTTGATCCCGCTCTTTGCCGTCCGGGTCGTCTCGACTCCCTGATCTACGTGCCTCTTCCTGATGAGCTAGGTCGTCTTAGCATTCTCAAGGCCCAACTCCGCAAGACGCCCGTTTCCTCGGACGTTGACCTTAACTATATTGCTTCGAAGACCCACGGATTCTCCGGTGCAGATCTCGGTTTCATCACCCAACGTGCAGTCAAGATCGCCATCAAGGAGTCCATCACCATTGACATTGAGCGACAGCGCGCCCGCGAGGCTGAGGGTGCTGGCGATATGGATGTCGATGAGGAAGTTGAGGATCCCGTGCCTGAACTTACCAAGCGTCACTTCGAGGAAGCCATGCAGATGGCCAGAAAATCCGTCACCGACGTTGAGATCCGCCGATACGAGGCCTTCGCGCAACAGATGAAGAATGCTGGCCCAGGTGCATTCTTCAAGTTCCCTTCGGCCGGCGGTGGTGGATCAGGTGGTGACAACTTCGGCCAGGCTGGAGACGATGATGGTCTTTACGACTAAATGTCATCCTGGAAACTCCTTGCGCGGGTTTAGAATGCTCGCCTTTGTATTCTAATATCTCATCGCCTGTCTCTATGGGTAGGAGTGAACCGAGTCTAGAGCACAATTCCATTTCGTGCCTCGGGGCTTGCACAGTTCTTCTGCTTTTAGCATGGGACCTTTGGCCGGTAGACTCAACGTTGCAGGGTCGTTAGAGGGGTATGATGGAGGCTAATTGATGAACATTTCCGAGGATGGTTATCCCATGATGGCGCACTCGTACTTTCGAGCCGAGGCAGGAATATGAGAAGGCCGCTAGGCATATGAAAACCACATTGCAATGACAGGTAGCTTAACGAATAGACCGCATAAACTTAACATTGCATGGGTGAACTTACTTTGTGACGTAAACCTGCTGTTAGTGGGATATACAAAACTCGAAGTAATTGTGATATTGACTTGTTGTTAGGGAGACCTGGAGGTTTACAATTGGTTATTGACTACGCGGACTACGTGTAAACATGAGAAAACCCGACACTTGTAAAGGGCATCGTGTAGTAGGAATAGGCTTGATGGCATCTAATTACAACTAGTATGTCTTGAGCCTTGGAAACGTAAAGTAACCAGACAACAACGGCGTGGTTCGTAAGGTATCTAACTGTCTCCATGTAAGACACCCCCGACTCGACACACCCACCAGCTTGCTTGCTGCGCTGCGCTGCCTTGCCTTCCGTGTGTCTAGATAGTCACCCTCCCTGTCCCCCTCGTGATCGTCAAATGAAGTGTGCAAGTGCTAATGTAGTTATGTAGGTACGTAGTAATGTATGTGATGTGTGCGTGCGTGCGGACAGGTAGTTGGCTACACGCAGTAAAACTCTCTCTCTCTCTCCGCCTCGTCCGCCCCCTTCTCCCCTAAAGTGGTAGATAGGTAATAGGGACAGTTTCAACCATCTCTCCTTCCTTCCTTCCCTTCCTCGTCCCCCCGTGAGTTCATCTATCTGGTGGCTATGGTATGGTATTGGTATGTATGCTCTGTCCTCCCTTCGTGGCTAGGTACCTAGGTAAGTAAGGCAGTGTTTTGTTTGTTGTTCCCCTTTTCTGTTGTTGATTGTCGTAGTAGCTTCTTCTCCTTCGTTGGGTTGATTGGTTCATTGGTGGTGTATAAAAGAGATATCGAGCAGCAGCTTCTACCCCCGTTCCCCTCCCCCTTTACCCTTGATGGTGGGGGAGTCAGGTATGGGATAGGATAGGATAGGATAGGGGGGTGGGGGCCAGTTAAGCGACAAAGTACGACACCGCAGCTCCATTCTCTCTTTCCGTTTCTCTTCGTTCCTTTCCTTCTTGTTTATTCCTTGCTTTGTTTTTGTTTTAGGGTGGAGTGGGGAGAGGAGGGGAAAGGGGGGGCAAGGCAAGACAAAGCAAGGCAAGGCTAGGTCTTAGTGTGCTACTACTACCACCTTATGTCAAGATATTATCCTTGGCCCTCTTTACCCCCCATTGGTCGTGCTAGCGGGGCCGCCCTCATCGAGCTGGCATACGGCCTCGAGGCTTTCGCGCGCGAGCTTCAGGACCGTCTCCAGCACGGCGGCCGGCACCGCGAGGTTGAGGTCGCCCGATCCCGACGACGAACCGCCGTTGACCGCCTTCTTGGTCCCGTTCCCGTTCACCACCACCGCTCCTGCCCCGGTGGCCTCGCCGCCGTTGGCGTCTGTCGTCGAGGTAGCGGGCGCCGTTGTTGATGTCGCGCCGTCGGCGCTAGCGTTAGCGTTCGTGGTGGAGCTGTTGCTCGAGGTGTTGTTGTTATTGTTGGTGGCGGCGGCGCCGGTCGATGATGATGATGATGACGGCGGCTCGGCCGCCCGCGCCGTCGCCGTGTCGTGCCGCACGTCCTCGAGGACCCGCCGCACCAGCGCCGGGAACGTGCTCGCCTCGCCGGACCGCAGCAGCGCGAGCGCGTGCGTCTGCACGGCCGAGGGCCAGTTGGACGGGTGCGCGTCGAGGCTGTGGAGGAGCTGTTCTTGGATCCTACAAGGGAGGGGGGGAGGTTTCGGATTAGTCAGATGCAAAGTAGATTTATGGAGGCAAGGTAGCTTTGGGGGGGGGGGGGGGGGGGGGGGGGGTTGTTCATGCAAAGGAGAGGGGGAGGGGGACCCCGTACTTTGTAATATATCCTTCTCGTAACAGCACGGTGTTGATCTGCGATCGCAGTTCCGGGTCTAGCGTCGCGGGCGTGTAGGTCGCGGCCGAGGCCGGGACCTTCACGGGCGCCGACGGGGGGTGCGACATGGTTGTGTTGTGTGTAGCTCAGCCCGTAGGGTGGGGAGGAAGGGGGTCGAGCTTGGGATACGACAATTGCCGGCAAGCTGCGATGGTTTTGCGACGATGGCTTGGCTGGCGACTCCAAGCCCGATGGAATGATGCCTTTGCCCCAGTTACGGCGACATCGAAATCTCAATAAGCGTTACTTGTTCTGGCTGGGACGAATGATGCCGAGGTTGAATCTTGTTGCTTGATGGTTAACGGGCGCAACTGTCAGGGGGGCTGTGTCGTCAGATCGGATCGGATCAGATCGGATCATTAATTATTAATTGGCTAGGTGGAAGGATGCATTGCTTGCTTGATTCAATGCCTGAGTCAAGCGTCGATCTGGTTGTCATTCACGTTCACGTGTTTTGCTTCTTCTTCTTTGTCGTCGTCGTCGTCGTCGTAATCGCCTTCGCCTTTGCTCGGTTTGGGTTGGTCTGGAGACGAGGCTGAAATCTCGAAAGTTTGCAAGGCTGAACTTCCGAGCTTCTGCACTTTCTGAACATCTGAAGGCGGGAGGCGGAAGGCGGAAGGTAACTAGAAGGCGAGCTATTGCGAAGGAGGTAGAAAGTGGATCTTGGCTATGGCGGAGACTGGCTCGCAGCCGGTTGGTTGGTCACTTCAAGGTTGGGGGTTACATAATAGCTGAGATGCTGATTGGTGTCTCACCACCTACGTACCTCACTGTGTATGTACATATAGGTATGTAGTAACCTCGGCAGGTCCTTGTAGCGCCTTATATCTCGATACATGATTGGTTCTTTTGCTAACGCATCCCTCCTTTTCCAAGGTTGCTTACCTATATGCTGATGTAAGCTATACATTGACTCCACTATATGGCTTAATTCAACTACCGCGCCACTGGCCTGAGTCCTAATTACAACTACCACAACCACAACAACATCGACATCAACATCAACATCAACATCAACATCAACGACAGCGTCTACGTATAACACATAGGAAAGTCGATATCTCGATATCAAACACAGCTCCGTCCAGACGTTGTTCCACACTTCATATGAAGGACGGAATGTCGGGATGTCGTAGAAACGTAGGAGATGCCCGCCTCGATATACGTAGCGTGGCCTCTGACTGGTGGACGGCTTGCGCTATTGAGCGATCTGTGGTGTGACAGCGTGGCAGCGTGGCAGCGTGGCAGCGTCTTTCTGTATAAGGTGTGAATACCACTGTTCTCCCGCTCGGCTGTGAGAGCACCTCGGGCCGGTTGGCAACTGGGGACAACCGATGTTACATCATGAGCTCATCTGTATCGGTTCTGCTTTCCTAAATCGTAGCCAGGCCCCTCGGCCCTCAGTTGCCAACCCAAATAAAAGCCTGCTACTGCTAACAGGCGGTGTGATGGAATCCGGGCTTCCAGGCCGCCGCCGCCTGCGACTAGTCATTGGAGCGGGAGAATGCGCCGCCCGCGTCGGCGATCCGGGGTCTAACGTGGAGCTTCCGGTAGAGCCAGGATACAAGGAGTAGCTGCCGTTATATCGTGTTCGGGTACACCAGCCTGGTCGCGTGGCCGTCAACTCTACTATATTACTAGCTAGCCCAGCCCGCCTCCATGTAGCCTTGACTTCCGCGGCTTCAGGTGAGCTTTCCCTTCCTCACCCAAGCGGGGAGCGATCATCAGCCTCCGAGCCTCCCTCACCGCTCGGCTAAGTCCTTCCTCCTCTTAGACCCTGAACCCTGTCCGAGATCCACAGGCTCTCGCCATGTCACAGAGGCCCCTACTTAGCAATTCGCTAGAACCTCGCTAGACACGTATTGTCGTTATCAAGAAGGGTCATGCTGGTTTCCCAGAGCCTGCTTTTTCTTCACTGCTTACTTACATATGCTGCGGATACTCCGGATACACTTAGGTGCCAATAAATCCGGGAGTGAAACAGGTAAAACCGGCTTTGGGGAGAAGATGGTAGACGTGTCCAAACGCGTCTTCTTCATGCCGAGATTTGTTAAGAGGGGGCTAAGACTTCCCTACTCCCTTCCATGCTGTCAGGATGCTTCGAGGGAGTCACCGTGGCCAATGAATAATAACCTTCGCTCCAACTCCATATCAAATTTCGTGATGAGGTCTTCATGCAAGTAAGCAATGCATCTCATCAGAATCCGCATGGCTCAGTTTAGGCATGATTTGATGCCTAAGCATGTCAATATGCGACTCAGGGCTTCCTGGCAACCACGCCAGCATATCAGAGCCGACCCCTCTTCAGCCCCATTTTACGTGGCAGGCTCGATATAGTCTGGGCCGCAGGAAGGCAGGCATAGACAGCGGCTAAATCGACCGAGAGATTAAGCTGCTAAGCGCCAGACATTCCCCCTTTCTAGTACCGATACCCGTGGTCTCTGCATATTGTGGCTTGAATACGGCATGTCATAGGCACCTCGTCAACGGTCTCGTCCCACGCCGACTTATGCACTATTCACTAGATCGCTATGCGAGATATGTAGGAATCCCTTCACGGTAGAGCAATGCCGCTCATGATTTGACCATCACACTTTTGTCACGCCATGAGTCAGGCGTCAGCGAGACCCATCCTCGGGGCATGTCAGCAGACAAGTCATCGGGCGTCTAGTAGAGTTCTGTGAACACTCGTTGTCTTTCATATCGCACAGAGTGACTTCAGATACCACGTCGATATTGAAACTGGTCGGGCCTTCAGACAGCCTGGCCGGGCCATGTAACAGGTACATCGCAACGGAGGCATTGATAGAACTACCCCTTTAATAGCCAAGTTGCTACCTACTGGGTCTAGTTCTCTCCAGTCATAGAGATGCAGTATCGATATCACATCTGCGAGGCCAGGGGGGGCATGGATGTACTGCCGGTGTTTCCTATATATCTATGACCGGGGGTTTTCACCCTCACCGTGAATAGGGGTACAATACATACTCATACCTCTTGCCATGGAGTACACTCTCATGCCTGAATTGGTTGAAGCCGAAACGGGCTAAAGAGGATAGGGACCGTCTCGGTACTCGAGAAGGCCTTGACTTGCGGTATAAATTGGTGGTTGGCTAAGTGTTTTCAGCATGTTGTTCTGCAACGTGCTAGTAGCTGCCGTGGTTTCGGCTGACAACTTGTAAGGTAGTTTACGCATATTGTTCTACATAGGTATGGGTGTATGGCCGTTCGGCGAAGGGGTCATCACTAAGATGATCCCTAAGCCTCGAAAGAAAAGAAAAGAGGAAGGAACTTGTGCTCGTATATACACAGGTCTAGTGTAGATGATCGAAAGGAGCCCATGGTCACTCACGTTTGACCTCATGCTCTGGATATTATACCGGTATTAAAGATGCCTTCTAGACTAACAGCCGTAGTAACTAGTGAATGTAGGACAGCTATCTCGCTCTAGACCCATCATCATAAGCATATTCAGCTAGCAACAGCGGCAATAGAAAAACCATTCAAGTTGCCGCTCCTTTTTTGGGATATAGTGTAATCGCAATTCAATTACAAACTCGAGATGTAGCCTTAGTCGTTCGCTAGTGATTACTTCTCACAAGAAAGTATCAACCATTCAGACATTGATCCAGTACTTGTGCAATCTTTCATATCTTAAGGGGCTTGGTTTGATACCCTCCCGACCCTCCTAGTTACACCTAGCATATTCTTTCGCCATATTTTCTGGTTGGGTGCAGAACACAACAGTCACTCATGAGCTACGGAATAGCCACCCTGTAGTACATTCAGCTGTACCACTTACTCCAAAAAAGCACTTTCATCACAGCCGCAGTAATATGGTCGGATTACTACTTGACGGTAAAGCATCGCAAATTCTCTCACAGAAACAATGACATTAGTATGCCTGTGATTTCCTGCTGTATGAGATGGAGCAGCCGGTTAGATAAGTGAACAAAAGGCCGAGGACGGGGCCCGAAACGGTCCGTTTTCAGGCCAGCTACCGGACTATTTGTTACTAGAATCGCTCCGACATGCCGAAAAGAGAATCTCAAACCTCCGGTAGGCGAGGCTTCCCGCGTTCCTCGTGGGCTAGTTGTATCTCCACGATGGGGCCGGCGTCGGGAGCCAACATCATCTCTGTGCCACGTGTTTCTATCCTCCCGCGGTGAGACATACGCCACGCTGTGGAGGCAGACAAAGTCGAGGGAAGTGACCAGCTCCCTATGTACCGGGCTTGTATCTCTGCTCAGCCTGG
This sequence comes from Diatrype stigma, assembly GCA_022225965.2. Taxonomy (NCBI): domain Eukaryota; kingdom Fungi; phylum Ascomycota; class Sordariomycetes; order Xylariales; family Diatrypaceae; genus Diatrype; species Diatrype stigma. The sequence goes on along the minus strand of JAKJXP020000101.1, from coordinate 75,907 downwards.
TGAGCAAGGCAGGAACCGTCTGGGAAGGCAGTCAACAGCCACGGGGCGGCTCTCGTAAGAGCATCGCCTAGTCTCGGGTGTTCTCGGGTGTAACCCTACCTAGGGATTTCCCACCTACTATTATTTCCGCATGGTCCAATCATGCTGGGCTAGAATTAAGCACCTCTACACCTCAGCGTCAGCTGATGGGCGATGATCGACCAGAGCCTCACGGATAGCTACAACCCGCCTTTTCTATCCGCGGACGCGTTGGGCATGCCGAACCACGGCGGAGAATCTCTCGCGCAGCACGAACTGTGTCAGACGGAGATGCTCGAGAGTTTGTTGATCATGACACTCCGTGTCAAGTGATAACGGCGAGTCATCCATCGTTCAGTTATCACCTTCGCAAACCCTTCCTTGCCTCCCCCTTCCCGTGATTCATGATCTTACGCGTCGCATAAGGGCCGTACATCTGCACCTACGGCCTGCGGTCATGTTCCTGTTACCAGAAACAGACCAGTAGTCCCACGTAACCTGCAAATGGCCCTTCTTGGGTGGGTTGCTTGGCAATGGCGACCGGTGGTGATCTGGAGATGAACCTGTCAGCTGCTTCTCGGGTAAGGGCATTACTTGCGTCTAACTCACGGGGGGGGGGGGGGGGGGGGGGAACCCCCCCCCCCCCCCCCCCCCCCCCCCCCCCCCCCCCCCCCCCCCCCCCCCCCCCCCCCCCCCCCCCCCCCCCCCCCCCCCCCCCCCCCCAACGCCACAGCACACATATAGACGCCCATCCATCCACCCACCACCGCCGCCATCCCTTTTTATACGCGCACGGGAAAGTAATGCGAGCGAACATAAGCGTGATAGTCGTATCCGCCCCCCTCCCCCACAACTTATATTACCCGATCGCTACCATAGATCTGACATGGGACGTCCCCCACGATACAATCCCACCCGCCCACCTATCCAATCCATCTGTGCACTGCTGACCAGCGGGCAGCGGCGGGCCAGAGCGGCGGATGTTCCCCACACGGCCGCATGCAGCACAGCATGGGGGTTGCGTGCTGTGCTGCGCTGCGCTGCGCTGTGCTGTGCTGTGCTGTGCTGCGCGCGCCAACGTGCGCTTGCTTCACCGGGGAAATGATGATGGGCTGGGGAATACCGGGACCTGTGGACCAGTACGGGCTTGGCTCTCCCGGCATCTCGATCGATGGACAGGCACAGGGCCACAGGACCGCAGGACGCGCTGCCCGCCCGCAGCCACGCTGCTACCGTTACCGTCCTAAAAATGTCCGACTTGTCCGCGGGTGGGGGATTGGGGCAAAGGGGCTAGCTGGTACGTAACCGCATACGTATCGCGTACATATGTACGTATATGTAACGATGTAGGTGGTAGTTTGGCCAAGGTACACGACCTATCGTTCCTCGTGTTCACTGCACCTACTGGGTTGGTAGGCAATAAACTATCACTTACATATTACAGAGGGGAAAAACAAGTGGAACCGGATTGAGGTCGCAGGACGGCCGAGATGTCGCCAGGTACATAACGTTACCCGGTCGCCGGAACTCGAGGGCTTTTGGACGGAGGCCAAGGGCGGCTTGCATGCTGCAGCCGGCTCAATGAGGAAGTGGAGGAGGAGGGCGGAGGCCGCATGGGAAGGCGACTTAACCATAAGCTGGGGCCTGGGCTACGAACCAGCGGACCTGGTGGAGCACTAGAACGAACGATGGGAACAGAGGACGAATCGTACGCCGCGGCCCTCAGGGCGGATGCGGTCGTTACTAAGCCGGCTGCCGTAGACCGCCTGCAGGTGCTGCATTGGCTCGATGAGGCGCATTCGCTTCCATGTCCCCCGGACGGGTCCCTATACATGGGGGGGTTGGTCCACGATAGGCAGGGGGAGCAAGGTAGGACCCCTTGATGGCATTTCGAACGTGCATTGTGGCTGAGTCTGACAGGTCAGGTGCATACGAGACACCGAGCCTGTCCAGCTACGCTGACGGAAACCTATGAGATCACGATGTATGGGAAAGCATTGATTGATTAACTTGGCCGACTAGGTAGAGGGTTGGAAGAACCTATACCTCATTTCTCCTACTACATAGAACTAGTGCGAGGACGTACATGGTCAAGGAGACCCAGGCAACGAAGGTCTCACCTGGACAGGAAGACTGCATCATAGTTATACCCTGGCGAGCGTCTGTTGCTTGCTTCCTCAATTTCATGTATACGAGCCTGGTGAGCTCCAGACTAGTAAAACAAAAGTCGTTCATATAACTATGACAAGCTCTTGCATCTGCACTTAATGGGACCGCATGGAATGAAAACAGGGTGTAATCGAAAAAGGGACGTCACAACTAAGAGCAGTTCGTTAGGTGTCCTAGAACACTTGGAGAGCCCTTCAAGTCCCTCGGGGGAAGGGGGCCGCTGTATGGCCCTGTAGATTCGGCCAAGGGTAGACCTGTGGGAGCTTTCCACGCCAGAACAAGAGTAAGGAAAGAGAGAAGAAAGAAGAACGAAAAAAGCAAACTCTAGCCCTCAGTTAAATCAGATCTAAAAGCATATAAAGCCTAAGCTTCTCTACGACTCGCACCACCCACACATGCCCACTAATTAGAACCAGTGCGGGAGAGCAAGATTAGGGGGCCCCTTAAGCACGCAATAACGATACCTTCCAGGATCGGCAGGTCACTTATATATCTGGGGAGTCGGTAGGCTTAAGGGGCTGAGGGGCGGCCCCTGAAAAGGGACCACAACCCACCCGAAGCACTTGTGATAGGCTCCCTTTATTTTTTAGTATGGAGTAGGCAGGCAGCTTAACGTTACTTCTTTGGGGGATCCCACAACAACATACGATACAAGCAAGAAACAGGTAACCCAGAGCGCATGGCATGGCATGGCAACGTGGAAACCTTTAAATAGTCGATTAGTTAGCATTCCTGCTTCGGGCGGCACGATGCTGCCTTTTGTAGTGCCCAACATAATATCTCGGACCACTGCTCGTTCCCGTCCCCGGGCAAAACCCAGTGATTGCGAGGTAGAATCATCATCTGAGGATGCCCCTCTCTAATGTAGAGGACGCCACACACTGGGAGCCACTTTTTCCCTCTCTTGCTTCTTCAGAAGCAAGCAATATGCCGACCTCGAGACCACCGGGGGGGGGGGGGGGGGGGGGGGGGGGGGGGGGG